>JAULKM010012957.1:0-14665 GCA_032355605.1 Rubia tinctorum
GATCAAGGCGGATCGGTAGCAAGGGGAGCTTGCAAAATCCACACATTGTAATTAGAAGATAAGTATAGTTGTATGGTTTACTTTGTACTATATCTCTGATTAGTGGATTTATTCAGAACTGGGCCAGGCCCCGCAGACGTAGGTGGATTTCACCGAACTGCGTAACCAAGTTTTGTGTCTCGAGTTTCATTTACTTTACATACTTGGTTAAGTTAGACTATGTTGGAACATATATTACTAGTTAAAACTAAAACGGTAAAACCAGTTTTTCAATTTCCTTATAGATTTATAATCATATTCCCGTTGATGTGTGTCATTGATGTGGTATATTGTAACTCTCATCATTGATGATGTGTGTCATTGATGTGGTATCAATGCACCATTAATAAAGTCATTAATATTTCTTTCAACATAAATTTAGTGATACAAAATTTATCATTGCAAAACTATTGATTTTGTTTATGAAATACAAAATATCAATTTAGATGTTGGATAACAAATGCATAAGCGCTCATCGTCCTTGCAAAGCCAAGATCCAGTACCAGGTGGACAGATGAAATCACAATCATCATCGTTATTACTTATTATGCGTTTCACATTTCTTGCTTCAACTCCAAACATAAAACCTAATCAAAGCAATGAATTGTTACAATTATCAATCTATGAAAATATAATTCATTGTGTATATAGAATATTAAATAAAAATCAAGAGTGTTGAAAATCTGTAAAAGAAGCACTCACTGAAATGAATTGTATTGCTTCCCAACATCAAAACCATCACCATAAGAATAGCGACCTTCATCTTCAACTATATTTTTATTCTTTGTAACTATCGAATGATCTTTGTTTTATGAGGAATTGAGATTACATTTGATGTAGAGTCCGTCTCTAGAAAGACGGTCTTTCCACAAGTCATGGAAATACCAAGGTTTAAAGTGTAAACTAGAACAAATGAAGATAAAATTTTCGAGTTGCATGAATCGGTTAGAAACTTTATAACTACTACACGTTGCATAATAAATTTTTAATATTGCAACTAAGACCTTTAACCTTTTATTATTCTTATTAAATTTCGTCTTTCCATAAGCTTATGAAAAGACAGTCTTTCCCAAAACTGTCTTTGATGTATTATATGTACATATTCGTCGGAAATTATATCCTTAATAATCATTAATTATAAGGATCGAATATTTCTAATCATTTATAAATATTTACTTTGTAGTTTTGATTCTCAATAATGAATTTTCCCTTTATGCAATATTATCACCTTTTAATAATCAATAAATTAAATATTACGAATCACTAGTACACAATAAAGAATACAATTTTAACCATTCACAATCAATATAATATATACTAATTTCAATAACTTATACTTCAATATATTTTATTATTGGAGATAAATTATGACTATTGTCTAAATTGTACTATAGTTATTTGATAATGTGAAACTTATGGTTAAGGTTATGTAAAAGGTAGCATATCTTGTCAAAAAAAATCACCAGCTATCACTTGATTAGTTAATTTCGTCATATGTATATCCTTTCTAGTGAAGCTATAGTATTTTGCTTTTATATGCGTTGCATCTACTGAGGAAAGGGGCAATTAAATATATATCGAATCAGGGAAGACACTATTGTGCCTTTGATAATTGCCAATTTAAAGCAGTTGCGATAATCGCCTTTAAAAACACTCATTAAAGGCGGTTATGAACCACCTTTAAAGCCTTTAATAGGTTCCTAATTTGGAACTCATGCAGCCTCCATCGGTACCTGGTTATACGTTCTGAACTCGGACCGTCATGTGGTTCCCACTCGGAATCCAATTTGGAGCCAAATTTTGGTCCTATGGAATGGGGTGGGGACTTCTTGGCCCTCCTCTGTAAATTCATGCGCTTTTTTTTTGTGAATTTCATTTCCAAAATCGAAAGACGAATTGGCTTAGATAACATTAAAGGGCTGAATTTGCTTACAAGTTCGGAACCCCACACGGATCCAATGGTAAAAGTACTATTTTCATTCATATTCCCAACTCACAATAGACCTCATTCTGCAGCCACAATTGTAGCACAATACAAGGAATTATTATACAAGCTAACAAAAATCTATAGAAAATACTAACCAAGCAATAATCTATAGATAGGAATAGAAATCAACAAAATTCTATTCTAAACTTTCACATCACACTAATTTACCTAAACTGTATTACTCTACCAAGTTAAGGTTCCCAAGAGTTGCTGAGCGGTTGGGAATGAGATGTCTAGCCAAACAATTTCTTGCGTTGTTGATGTCTTCTTTCGAATAGGGACTCGTTGCCTTTAGAAGAACCTGCGAATAGCAAGATAGTAGCAAATATTATGTTGAGATTCAGACACTGTTAAATTTTAGTAGAAGCAAATGTATAATACCATTGTAAATTCTAGAAAGTCCAACTATACGCCTTCTATTCACTCTATTGCGTACAACATTACGTAATAACCACACTCCCATTTTTGTGTTTGTTTCTTGTATTGATTTAAAACAACATAAAATTTGGAACGTCCATAAACACATAAATAAACACCATTGGAAAAAAGAAGTAATTGTACGCTATTATACCTTTATTTCAACCACTTCAAATTTGATTGCTCCATCTTCGCTAGCGTCCCTCATACCGGACTACAAAATCTTTACAAATGCTTTCGATGGTTGGAAGTGCAATGGATCCACCCAATACACCCCTTTCTTTTCCGGAACAATGATATCAATCGCCAATGGTCGCTAAACAAAAAAATAAAATTTTATGTTCATAAAAGTGTGTAAATGATGTTTGTAAACACAATGAAAATCATAGCTATAACCTTTTAATGTAGGGTGCAATGAATAATTTCTTATCCTTCCTCCCAAGGTTTTTGCGAATGTAGTCGATTCTCTCTTGGTTTGTACAACCAATTTCTTGAGTCATCACCAGGCATATGTATCTGACCCATCCCTTCTTTTTATTATACATAAAATACATGTACCTTGAAAATAAGAATTTTTCACATTATTTGTAAACAATTTGAAAGTAAAATAGTAATCATGAATTATATATATATATATATGTATATATATATATATATATTACTCATAAGATGTATATGGACATTAGCGTTTGATTAACTTGCTCACATTTCCACAGGTCCTCGAAATCACTCCATAGCTCTCGTTTCCCACCAAATACGCAATTTTTTTCTCAAAAATGCGTAAGTTGAGTTGCGTTCATGTGGTTGAAGCCAATTGTATAACACTCATACAAAGTGAGGTGAGTCTTTCGGGACTTGTGCTCAAGGAACCGGTTATCAAATCTTGTCTGGTGTTGTTTGGATCGGTTTAGGTGTCCTATGGACCAATTTTGGTGTAGTTTGGACTGCTTTAGGTGTTTTTGGTAGTGTGACTTTCAAATGCCAATGCTTTATAGGATCGACATAAATTAGTCGACGCAGCCACAAAAGATATATTCCACTAGTGGGACCACCATTTTTGTATTCCCCGTCCATAATTGGCGACGGGGCACCCTTCACCAACACTTTCTCCAGAGAAACTCTTGACAAACCTTCTGCAATTGGTACAGTGTGATGATGTTTCATAACTTATGCAAAACTCCATCGGCTACATGGAGTGATCTACCATCTATATCTTGATCAATGTACAACTCACACACATGTGAACCTTACATCACACTAATTATATTTATTAAATATGACACAAACTTTGTATTAAATATTTGATAAATGTGAAATGTGTACCTTTTTAACACTAGCGAGGATGGCCTTGTCGAGGTTGTCAGCTTCGTCTTTAGGAGTTTGAATGTTTGCCTCCTAATTAACATCAATATCTTTGGGAGAATGGTGTGATCGTCTTGATGTCGGAGTCCAATCTGGTTTCGAATCATCTAAATTCTCTTGAAGCACAAGCCTAGTGTGTTGGATCAATTTGCGAATGGGAATGTCTTGTTGCTCAATTCGTTTATCTTGTTAAAGCGCTTGTTTTTACTATGTGTGGACCTGCGATAGTTGTGCACGAACACAATACCGAGTAATTCCAAACACCTCACATTGGGTCAAGAACGCACCAACTCCTTTAACACGCCCCGGTTGGTCGTTTCTTTGTAGTCTCACAAAGGATGTCTTGCTTAAACGTGGGTATGAATTTCCCTTCCAATTTATCATTCTTTAATTTTTCCTAGGTATAGAAATTATAGGAATATTTTAGAACAAAGGTTTATGGGAAATATGTGAATGAAGGAAAAAAAAGTTAAAAGGGTTTACCACTAGTTTTGCAATTTCTTTTTCATCCTCCTTCTCGTATATACCCTCCTTATTTTGTCAGCCTATGAGGTATGTATCACACTTCTCAATCTCATCCACATCCATTGGTTATACCATAGCCCTTGTCTCTTATTCGGTCATCCCGGCCTCGATTGCATTTTTGAACATATATTTCTAGAGGTTCTTGCATAAACTTCATTGCTTCCAATCCATACCCCCATGGCTCAATGGTGAGAAATTAAATTCAAACCAGCAATGCGTTGTTTTTCTTTCCGCGTACCCTATGTTAGCTTGTTAGAGGTATGTCATCACTAAAGACATGTTAATCTTAAATTTAATTTAACTTTACTAACGTTAGAATTATTCTCCAAACGCTTCTCTTGTGGATCTCCCAACTCTCTAGTTGAATGTGTGTGTTCGTTACCCACGGGTGACCACCTTTCTCCGAAGAAAATATGTAGTTCCTTGACAAAGTGTATTTGTGTTCCCGCCAACTCTTGCACATCATGGTCGTTGCCTTATTTCTTAGATATACCATATCCGGGTTCGATTTCGAAGGGTTTCCGTGAGGATTTAGAATGATGGGAGTTACAATATAAGCAAGTAAATTTTTGGAATAAGGGAATGGAAAATTTGATAGGGAACATCACTATGGCCAATAACGGTACCTTGCACTCCATCCATAGGTACTCCTTATAGTCTTTCGGTACCTCATGCCAACTATTATACTTTATGTCAACCCTTGTTCTTCTGACCTTCACAACCCAACCAGACCACTTCGCACGTTCTTTGGACAAAAACTTGTCCGGCTTGTTGAAAATCAAAATAGTCAACTCTTTTCTAGCCATCCTACGTTCTGATGTCCTACAATGTGTTTTCCCTATTCCTACCGCATCAGATATCGTCATCGCAACCAAATCCCAATGTCGCGGGTTGGCTATTTTGGGAACGTGACGCATCATCACGAGCCATTTTCCTAGACATTATTGTACCTACATTCACAATTTCTCCAATCAAGACATTAACTTCATATAACAAATTATCATAACCTCGGGTACCACATAGCTCACAAACATAAGGTATTCACTAAAAATTCACATTATACTATTAATATAATCAAAAGCTTAAAAGTTATCATCCACTGAAGAATATATTTCCCCCCTTAAAAAATCTAGGGTTTGGAACCACTAACCTTTGTATCAAACTGGTGGGAGTTTCTCTTTGATCAAAGATTACTCACCTACAAGTAGAATATCAAATGGGCTTCTTCCCACCCAATATACACAAAATGAAGTGATATTTTATTAAGTATAAGAGGAATGTAGGAGTAATAAGCATTAACACATACCTTTCAGTAATAGATGATGAAATGGTGGATTGGAGATGAAGAGAAATTGAGTAGAAGGATGGAGAGGTTTGTGTGTGGGAGAAATGGGGAAACTAGTGAGTTTTCTAAGAGTATTTAATACCCTTTGAAAACCCATCTTTAATGTTTTTTTCCCGTCAGATTTCACTTCCTAAACTGGAAGGGAGTACGACTATTTGAAGTTTAAGCTACGAACAGGTTCCGAGTTTGGAACTTATTTTAGTATATAAAAAAAACTTCCCTTCCACATTAAATCAACAAGCATTCTAAAAGCCCCAATTCAACCCCTCCACAAACCCTAATCATAAAATTGTTGCCCACTTCCGGAATCCCATCACAATGCGAGGCCAGGGCATACAAAGAAGAGTACCGGGGCGGCGTGACCGTAGCCATCAACCATTCACCAAAATTGAGCTGTCAGAGCGATTTTTCAATAAGAAGGCGGAGGAGAGGTATGTTGTATTCTCCAAGCCTAACATTATTAATTCCAAGGTTATTCATGCATCATAAATTTCCAATTTGAGCTTACTTTATTCGCTAGACCCTTTCAAAGTTCAACACCTGGTGCATTTTTTATGCTTAGAGGAGAATGTGTACATAGACTAGGTGATTCAATTTTATGCTAATTTGGGACAACGCATGAATAATTGGGATGTTACTAAAGTCAACGAAAAAATAATCGTGATTACAAAGTATACAATCAACGAAGCCCTTGGATCTACCTACACCTCCCTTGATAAAGTGATAACTGAAACTGATCCCCATGGCGTCATAAAAATCTATCACAAAAAAAAGTTGGCCATCGGTCACCGAAGTGACCCCATTAGAACCTGTAGCCATGGCTAGGAAATATTTCCATTGGAATGGAAGTGTCACGGGCCTGGCAAAGAGCTTTGACATTGACGTTCTTATGGTTGAGCAGCGCCTAATTTATGAGTGGATATGCTTGCATGTGTTGCCCACAGGTGGGCATACATGTGAGCCGACCATCGGTAATCTAATGCTTTTCTACTACGTGATAGAGGGGGTGAAGATAATCCCCGTGTACACTATAATTATGAGCATGCTAAAGGTCGTGAATACAAAGAAAAAGGATCTCCGATTAAAGTACTATGATATGGCATGGTTCCGACATAAGAAATTGAAGATCAGATTTGAAGGTAAATGGGAGCAATGAGTGATTCCTGGATAGGCCATGAAGAATGCTAAAAGGGCTAGGGATGGGGATCTTGATAGCCACGGGACCTTCTTTCCGTAAGTTTGATAAATTTATGTTATTTTTTTAAAAAAATTAATAATAATTTGTTTGATTTTTTATGAATGTGCATGTTTAATTTGTTTGTGTTGACAGGTTCGCAGAACAGTTGGAAGGGCCGAATAAGCCGGTACTTGAACTGGATTCGTGGCGACATAGAGAAGACCCACGAAATCTTAGCTAGAGCGGAAGCGCAACAACAACATTTCATGAAAGCTCGGGGAATCCATCTTGAGCTAAGAGAGGACGGAGAACTACGGAATTTTGAGCCGGTTTTCTCGGAGAGCAAGGTAGAGGTGGAGGAGGGGTGATGATGGTGCGAACCAAGAGGAAGAAAATGTGCCGGAAGACGTTGATCGCATTTTCAAAGATGTGTAGAATATTTGTCACTAAACTTATCATTCTATTTTTTGTGAAAAGATAATTTATTGGGATGATTTTTTTATGATGTTTGGTACGATAGACAATTTGTTAGAAATTTGGTACAATTCACAATTTTATAGTTGTTTGATTAGTTTAACTTTGATTTCCTTGTTTATTAGTTTGTCAAAGGTGATTTTAAAAAAATACAACATGATATTAATTTACATGAAAGAAATCGGATTCAAAAAATAAGGTTATTGAAATTTTCCATTAGAGATGACAGAATTCCGAGCTTGGAATTCATTCGTCCCTTTAAAAAATAGGCACTAATAACGTTCTGGGTCCGTAACTAATTCGGCTTAAATTGACCATGGGAGCCAAATTCATTTCCAAGCTCGTAAAAATAGGTTCCGAGCTTGTGCCTTATATCTGGCCCTTCTCTGGTAAAAAAAAGGTGAGCGTTATTTTCCTTAAAAATTAGTTCCGAGTTCGGAACCAATTTGGCTCATGAACATGAAGAGCCGAACATCAGCTTATGAGTTCGGAAAGAGTAAATCGGCTCTTCATTGACAGGAGGGAAGCATCTTAAGACTCGAAAGATGCTCTGCATTTAAAGAAAAAAATCCCTCCAAATCAGACATAACCCTCATTCAAACCCAATTCACAAATCCAAAAAAGCATTTACGCATTTGGAGAGTAAATTGGATCCTCCCAACCCTCATACAATTAATACCGGTTAATTATCAATGGTAAGAAGAGGTTCATCATGTGTCCCCCGTTCTAGATCGGTGGGCAACAATCCCAGGAATAACCAAGTCAAAATTGTGTCATTATTTTCTCAAAATAGGTATGATCAATTATGTTTTAAAGGAAAATTTCTTGATTGTTATGTGGTTGATTTCAATGAGATTTTTTGACATGATTAGCTTATCCTTTAGAAAATTTTAGGGACAAACATGTAGAGAAGTTGCTCTGGTGTAATGAATAGTCGTATTATGATTTGACTTGTCAATTCTATAATAATCTACACGAGGTTATGAATATTGCTTACTCCACTTGGGTAGGAGGGATTGATATTACAATTGATCGATGGATTTTGAATGAAACTAGATTTCTTGTATAGGAACCTAGAAAGTGTTTACCCGAAAGATTTAGAGGGTCCTTTGGATGATGTTTATCATGGAAAAAATGGCCACTACCCATTGATTACCCATATATAGACCCTATCCAATGTTGTGTGAGGTATTTCCAATATAACAGGATGGATTTGGGTAAGCCGGAGAGACTTTTTCTCTAAACCATTTAACAATCGAGCAGCGTATAGTATATGAAATGATTTCTAGATGTTTAGTTATGACCACCAGAAACATCACCGAGCCCACCTTTACCACCTTGATGTTTTTCTATTTCACAATGGAGGGTAGGAAAGTCAACCCCGAGGCGGCGATATTTAGGCATATGTTTTGGGTTGCCACCTCGACGAAGGAGGTATACGTAAGTTTGATCACCCTCATATTGAAGAAGGTCAAGGGATTGGAAATTTCCGGTGCAGAGAAACCACCGAAGTACTTCGACAAAAAAATACTTCAAAAATAAGAGGTGGGTGTTGATCAATCATAAGCGGTGCCATAAGACCCAAGGAGGTGGGGGAGCCAAGCAATGAGCCTAGAGTAGATGAAGGTTAAGCAAATTCATGTTTTCATTAGTATTCCTCTATTTACTTTCTATTGTCATACATATTTATGTGCATTTGTTTTAATTTTATAGATTTAGAGAAATCCTACCTCAAAGGTGTTAGAGATTCCTATAAGTGAATTCTCAAGGAGTTCGCCACACTGAAGGCAAGGATTTTGATCATTGAGAAAAGAAAACAAGCCTACGAATGCCACCTCGCGTCCACTCACCGACCATGTCTAGACCGATCCACATCGATGAGTGATCTTGAGGATGACTTGGAGTCAGACAGTCCATAGATCTTTCTTTCTCTGAATGTTCTTTTATCATTAAACTTGTCTCATTTTTAGGATGGTTGTTTAGTATTTATTGATGATACAAGTGGAATATTGACTTTACTTGACTTTAACAATTTCAATTTTTTATGGATTGTAAGAGGATATGCTAGTTTCTATTTTAAACTTTGAATGGTATTATTAACTATGGATACTATTCCGATTATCAAGTTTGAATGCTATTTTCTGTTTAGAGATTGTTTTGTTCTACTTCTTTAACATTAATATATGTTTGATACAAAACTAAGTTTTGCTTAGTGAAATTTGAAGCAGTTCATTTTCTAAACAAAGACAATTACAACAGTTGACACTACTTCTCCTGTTTTCTTTTCTTCAGAACCTTCTTGGTCATTCTTTTTTTATTGGTGACCTTACAATGAACATCCACCCAAATTATCTCCTAATGATCGCTTCATCTGACAAAACAATTAAAACTATGATCGCCCTCTTCAAGAAACATAGCATTATTGGTTCCAACACCTGTTGAATTTTAACCGAAACCAAGAATTTTTCCGACTTCATATTCTTCAACAAAAGCACGTTTCCCTTCCACAACAATCTCCCATCTTGGATCAGAAGGATCCCTTACATAAAAAACCTGGTGCGGTTGGGAGACTAATATGAAAGGATCTTCCCGCCAACTGACACGACTCCTATGGACAAGAGTGAAACCAAAATCCTTGGTTCGCTGCCCATTATTGAAATTCACCCATTGACATTTAAAAACTACTACTTGCATTGTGACATTGTCGAGCTCCCAGATATCAGAAATTGTTCCAAAGTTACATTGATGAGTGTACGTAAGATTATTGTCACTTTCATTACGGACATACAAAGCCTCAGACATGATAGGCACTCCACTATTCTAAGGCACACCCTTATCATCCATAGATTTTGTGGCAAAAGTAAAACCATTTATGGTATACCCTCTATAAGAAAGTACAGTACCCAGTGGTCTACGAGCCAACCATTTAACTTTTATACGATGATCACCCACATCTACTAGATCACGCAACCATGATAAAAAGTCCCACTATGTAATTGTAGGACCTGAGCTTCATTGAAATTAAGGTTGGTGACTCTAATGGCATCTATGTGAATCTCTATATATGAGACAACATCTTTATGATTGCAAAGAACATAAAGATGGGCAGTACTTAAATATTCTGCGCTAGGGCTGAAAAGTTTCCCCTGCCTAACCCCATGGCCTTCCAACCGTCCCTCATGCATATGAGTTGGAACCCCCAACTGAATCCACCTCCTTAATATAATCAGTACAAAAATTGATGACCTTCTCTGCCACATACCTATCCAGCATTAGATTACTTGCGGGGAGAAATTCCCTAAATAATTCAAGAGTTTTAGTTATCGACTTGTCGGTCCACCCAAATTTGTCCTTCAAATTCATTACCCTCAAAGTTTTACTAAGTACTGAATGTTTGGAACCATTTTACAATGGTGTCTCTTTCTCGTCAAGTAAAGCTAGTAAGACCTCAGGTTTACCTTTGAACTCTCTTGCAATATCCTCCACCATTTTGTCAAATTCTGCATTCCCATCTAATTCATCTCCCACATTTGTGTTACTCAAACCAATTGTCTGAGTTGTTTCTCCAACTTCCCCATGCCATACCCAACGGCTGTAGGAAGTTTGAAACCCCCTCAGTATGAGATGTCCCCGCAATTTCTTCCTCCCTACATACATATTGTTTCTACAATCTTTACACGGGCATCAGGCTCCCACAACACCATTTTTTAGAAGCATCTTCAAATGCTAACGTAAGAAATATTTCAACCACTTGCATGTAATCGGGTGATTTTCTAATATCATTACCAATGATTTCATTCTGATCCGTTATCCTACAAGTCAATTACAATGCAACCCATTAGCATTATCACAACAACAATCATAACCCACCCCTAATTAACCTTAAAAAAACTCTAATTCAAGATTTATAGGTGTAAAATCCTCATTTCAAGATAATTTCAAACAATAAATTTATATACAACTTATCTTCTCTAATAGAAAAATGATGTTATTCAATGTATTAACTTTACTGCTTCATCAATGGAATAAGAAAGGGAGAAACCCCTTCAAATTTGATTGTTTGTGGGAATTTGAAGAAATGGCCACATTTTTTTTAATACACATAGTGGGTTCTGAGTTTGGAACCCACATTCCTAAAAAGTAAGCCCAATTAAGTTCCCTTCCGAGTTCGGAACAACGCCCGATTCACCTTCCAAGTTTGGAAATACTATCGTCCGTTAATAAAGAGTTGGGACAGTCGGTTACGAACTCGAAAGGTTAATCGGAGCCCCGTTCTGATATCGGAAACTATATGAATCAAAGGAGGTTTGAGATAAATGCCTTTAATTAGGGCAAATTAAAAGAGGTTATAACGTTATCCCACTTTAATTAACTCTAATTAAAGGCGGTTATTAGAAATTTTCCTTAATTGGAAGAATAACCGCCTTTAAAATTAATTTTCTTGTGCCAAATAGGGGTTCCGCATTTTTTTTCCGGAGCCACCTTTTTTCGCCGCCTTTAATAGAAAGGTCTCTACTAGTGTGCATTATTAGGAATTATACCGTTTATTTTTATTTTTGAAAATAATCATTCGTAATTGATGGGGAAAACACCCAACATCGATTACAATAATTGGAATTAGCATCTAATTCAACTAGCCTCTAGCAATAATTGATCTATTGCAAGAATGTCTAAATTACGTGTCTACTAGACTGATCGTCTATACTATTACAAAATAAATATCCAATAAAAACAGTAATATCGTCATAACTCGCTTCCCAAAAAAATCATGACCACTTGGTAGAAATGAGTATATCCCGTATCAATTATTTTGCCAAATAGGGATCTTCAAGAACTGCAACACCACTTGATCCAAAATACGTTCTATATTGTTCAAGTTGTTAACACCTTCAAAACACAGATATGACGCATTCAAATTCCTGGAAACCCTACAAAAATACAAATGAAATTGCGAAAACAAGTTATGTACAACCAGATCGAAAATAAAACATCGACGCAAATAACTGAATTGAGTGATCATCAAGAACACAACAATCTAATCTATTAGGTTGAAGAACTATACTATTGTATGAAAACAAATCCATACTTATTCAATAACATAAATACTCAAAAAAATACTAATTGAAAATTACTATTACCCCATCTCTCCATGATAGGAAATAAGAAAAAAAGGTTGAAGAAAAAATAGGGTGTGAGATTGATGAGGGATATAGACACAGAAGTTCACACGTGTTTAGGAATTATACCTCTACATATAGATCAGTAGATGTCAATATAATGGAATATATTTCGCTCTCTCACAATTTAAGTTGTACATAATATTTTTCACAATTTTCAATAAATATATTTGACTTAAAATATTTGTAATCATGTACAATAACGGTGTATAAAAAGTTAATATTTAAAATTACATGTTACAATGTATCTAACAATGTCGTATACAATAGTATTATTGCTCATATATATTCAAATATATGATCAATTTTGATTGAAAAATAGATTTTGTGCAGTTTAAACTGGGACAGGGGGAGTAATAGAATATAACAAGGAATAGAAGAATGAACAGAAGAAGGATAAGAAAACTAATTCATTTCTTACTAAGATTGTAATGTTATATTCCTTGTATGATTGCACCCTTTGTACTCACCCATAAATACCAATACACATAGACCCAACAATTGTGGATTTTACATTCTATCATGGTACTAAACAGATTCCTTTAAACCATTTTATTTTTTCATCCAATTTTTTTGAACCCTATCGATAAAAATATCCTCGCTGCTCTCGTTCGTCGTTCTCTCTATTGCCGATTGCCGGTCTCGATCTCCGTCAATCGCCTACTTTAGCTCCATCTTCTCCAAAGTCTCCATCTTCATGACCCATATCCTTTGGTTCATCTTCTTTTCAGCGTCTCAAATACTTTTCCACTACCTTCTACGTTCAAAGGCTAGTTTACACCTTATGATCTAGTCGCTTGATTCAGCGGTTGCTCTGAAATTCTTACCTTCCAAAGCGCACGTGAGATCCATGCGTCATTCCAGCACTTCCTATGTGTGAGGCCACAAGTCAAGTTATCCTATCACCGGTGGCCTAAAATCTTACAAGCGATTCAAATTCTCAGGATCCGTCCAATTTATTGGGAGCTTAAAAGGTTCAACGACCAGTCAGTGCCTTTTTAGCACTCAATTAGCATCTAACTTCATTAAAAAAACTAATTGTGTTATGTTTTGTAATGATCGACCTCGGTGTAAATGGTGTGGCATTCTAGTCCACATTGCTTCTTATTTCTACAAATTATAGGGTGAATGGTACCAATTGTAATGTCAATGATGTGATTTTTTTGTCACATTGTCTTCATATTTCTTGAGTTGTCTAGAGGTTCTTATTCTACCTCTCTTTGGCATTCTTCTCAACATGCTTGGATGCAACTCTGAATAGCCATTTGGGCATGACAAACCACACGAATTCCCTTAGTTCACTCTTGATCGCATAACTCCTTATTTTGGTACCAAGCAATTTCTTTTTGGTAATGGTTCTGCCCTTAAAATTAAGCATGTCCGCCATTCTCAAGTCACTAATTACATATCTTTGTTCGATGTTCTAGTTGTTCCACATATCACTAAGAATTTGATATCTATTAGAAAATTAACTTCGGATATGAATGTTGTTATTTTCTTTGATAATTCTTCTTTCACTATTAAAAATAAGTTTACTAGGTATGTTATGGGCAAATGCCATTGTAACAGAGGCTTATAAGTTTGAGGTAGTGTTACTTTAGCCACTTCTATTGTGTTGAGTAAGTCTAAAGAATATTTTGAATTTTTGGCTTAGTAGATTGAGATGTGTTCCTTACAACATAATTTCTTTCTTGAGCAAGTCTGGATTTATGTCTATTACCAGTGTACTTCCAAAGCGACATTTGTGTTCCTATTGTGAAATGGCGATAGGGAAACATATTTCATTTAATAAAAATAACATACGTGCACCACATTTGCTTGATATAATTCACTGTGATATTTGGGGGACTGGGAGGTCGTCGCCGTACCTCTTAAAGATGCTATTTTAAGCCTTTTTCGCTTACTAAATACAAATAAACAGATAGTATGGCAAGTCGGGATCGTCCACAGAGACGGGTGATATTCTCAAGTGTTTGCTCATAAAATGGTAAAAACTACGCTAGATACATAGATACACACACATATATAAGCACATAATAGGGGGGGTTTTTGGTTTGGTTTTTCTAAATTAACAATTTAAAGACAAGTTAAACTAACAAAGCATACGATTACTAAAACGGGATTAAACAAGGATTACGGAGTCTTGGGGGCAATTGACTTAT
>JAULKM010012968.1:0-14664 GCA_032355605.1 Rubia tinctorum
ACAAACAATGAGAAGAGATCAGGGTCATTAACAACACAGTAAAGCAAAAGCATTAGATTAACCAGCAAGCGGGAAAAGATGATACTCGTACAAAAAAGACCTTGAAAGAAGTGCAAGACACTAGGCGGGGCGGGGCGGGGCGGGTCACCAGTTCAGACCCAAATTGACCCAAAACTAAGGGTCAAATGGGTCAGGTCAAAATTTCTATAGTGATGGGTCGAATCGGGTTGGGTCACAAATCGACCCATGTTGACTCAAATCATATTAATTTTTTTAGAGTTAAGTGCTAAAATAACACTGATTTTAGGTTGAAAGTGTCAATATAACCCTTCTATCTCAAAAAGTGTCAAAATAACCTGACTCCGCTGACCATTAGTCAACATTTTCTTCCGGACTTGATGAAATGATGATTTTGCCCTTATTTTAAAAAAATAAAAATTAAAAAGAGGAAAACTTTTCTTCCCCGTTTATTTTTCACTTCATTGCCAAAACCGTTGATGGGACTTCGACAGCCAAAATCCTTCGAGAGAAAATTGAGGGCCAAATTTTTTTTCGACTAAATAAATTATTCGATGGCCAAATCGTTCGAAGGGATGGGATCTAAGCGACGGGGTGATTGTGGGTCTGGGCTGAGCAATGAGCGGGGAGAGGGAGAGGGAGAGGTAGGAGGAGGGCATCAGGGAGAGGGAGAGGGAGAAGGAGGAGGAGCGGCAAGCGAGGAGAGGGAAAGGGATGAGTAAGTTTCTGGCGGTTGGGCTTAGCAGCGCTAGGATTTCAAACAGTGAGGGCGGTGGGGAGAGAGAGGAAGAGGCGCTAGGGTGTGGTTGTGTTGTGGG
Source organism: Rubia tinctorum (assembly GCA_032355605.1). Classification (NCBI taxonomy): domain Eukaryota; kingdom Viridiplantae; phylum Streptophyta; class Magnoliopsida; order Gentianales; family Rubiaceae; genus Rubia; species Rubia tinctorum. The sequence continues at coordinate 837 of JAULKM010012968.1, forward strand.
GCTGAGCAGCGCTAGAGTTTCAAACAATGAGGGCGACAGAGCTTGGGAGGAGGATGGCTAATCACAACAGAGTGAGGGTTACGGGGAAGAAAGGAGCACGACGACAGCAAAGCACGACGGCGGCGACACTGGGGTTTGAGAAGAAATATATGTTTTTCATAAAGGGGGATTGCTATATTTGTCATTTCATTTTCTAGTCATATCTGAATTCATGTGGTCAATGTCGGAATTAGCGAGTTTAATTATATCAGCACAATTTTTTAAAAAAATTAGGGTCAGATTGACACACGTACATTAATGAGTTAGCTTTAAATTGACACTTCATGAGATTGCAGGGTTATATTGACACTTTCAGGCTAAAGTCAGATTTATAAATGTATTTATCCCAAATTTTTAATAGTTATCCAAAGAAAATGAATTATTTTAAAGTATATTAATACTCGAATAATAAATAAAATATTAATTTATTTTCATATAATTTAAAATAAGAATATTATGTTTTATTTAATTTTAAATTATTAACTTAATAAAGAAAAAATGCAATTATTTTCATTCTACTTAGGTGGAATACTTTTAATATTGGAATAAAAAAAATATAATTTTATTAAAATTTATTTATATGGCAAATTTTTGGCAAAAACCGTCTTTCCATAGGTATGGAAAGACGGAGTTTTTTTTAGAATAAACAAAACGTAAAGGGTTTTAGTTACAATATTAAATAATTATTGTGTCGAATGTTGTAGTTATAAAGTTTATAGTCCGATTAATGCAACCCAAAAAATTTATATTCATTTCTTCTAATTTGTAGTTTAAACCTTGGTATTTCCATAGTTTATAAAAAGATTATCTTTCAAGAGACCGGCTCTATTTATATAAGTATTAATGTATTTTTAATATTTTAATCAATAATAAGCTATAATTAATAGTAGTTTTAAAAAATTATTTTTATTTTTATAAATTATTTTTTTTCAAGAATTTAATCTTGTTTGTTTATGAAGTTAATTAAATTGACCACAAAATTGATTTTGTTCATTCCCCAAGGAGAATTATGTTAATATTTAAGAATGTTAAACTTTTTTTAAAATAAATTATTGTAGGATAAATTGTATTAAACTAATTCTCTTTTATTAAAAAATAAAGAAAATGGGGCAAAATTATAAATCGGTCGATTTAATTGGATCAAAATCCGACCCGACCCATTTTGAACTGACCAATTTGAACCAAATGAAACATTGATCCGATCCGACTAAAATGGGCAGGGTCAAATGGGTCGGATCTACCAATTTGAACACCTCTACGAGACACTTCCCATACGCTCATGAATAATGTTAGCATGGAAGCAATTATAATTTTAAATAGGTTTGCAAATTACAGAGTTAAGTTATTGGACAACATTTAGTTCCCCTCAACATCTTTAATAGACTTATTCTTATAAGCTTTCCCAGATTTGTTTCGCTCAACTTTATCATCCTCATCCTCAACATAGAAGGCACCGGGGTTAGGAAAACAAGGTTTATGATTCTATACCAAAGGGCTTGAACCTATGTTTACAATCCACGGTCTTTATCCATTTTCCCTAATCTTTCTCCCACCTAAAATTTCATTTCTTATCATCATGAACTAAATCTTCAAATAAATAAATAAGAACATCATTTACTAGATTTATTTCCTAATAGCAAAGCCATTTCCTTCCACATTAAACAAACCATCCATATGAAACAAAGAAGCACTTGCAGAATTTTTGGCACAAAATAATCTATCAAACAACGTAAGAAGAAAAACATGAAGATACAACTACGAGAATCGTGCATAAGACCTACCTTTTTTCCACGCAAGCTTGATTTTCTCGATGAACATTGAAAACTCGTATAGGAACTTATAACATGAATTTGGGTTCTTTACTGGAATACTTTGTTGATGGTGAAGACAAAGGCAATTGTTTTATAAGCCAAAAGGATCTGTCGTGAAATTGTCAAATATAACCAAAAGAAATAATTGAAAGAAAATCTTTTTCATTTATTAAAGTTAAAACAATTAATGGATTGATCGAGGTTTTGTAAATATATTCAACCCTTTATATAATTATAAAATTGGCAAGAATCAATTCTAGTGAAAGATGACATGCATCTGTGAGTTATTACATGAATCTGTTAAAATATATATTTTATGGCATGAACTTTATTTGGTATTTTTCTTATTTTAGTTTTATTTTTTAAAACATCGAACTATGTTGTTTATTTGCTAGTTATGGGGATAAATATTGAGTCTTAACTACATTTGAATGTTTTCATTTACTTTAAACTGTTTACCATATAAAATTATATTATCTTTGATTTACTTTAAATTATTTAACATGTAAAATTATACTCCCTCCTCCCAAGAAAGATGGCATAATTCGACTTTTGAAGTCAACTTCCTCAATATTTAAGTACTAATATCTTTATCCATATATGTGAAAATTTTCTGAAAAAATAATAAATTTAAAAATATATGTTATAGTGAATTCAACAATACATTACATGATAATAATCTTGTATATATAATAATAGAATTAAATGGTCGAAGTTGGGGCAGTTTGACCCCAAAAGTCAAATTATGTCATTTTTACTGCGACAAAGGTAGTATTATTTTTTATTTAGAAACGATTAATCCTAAATATTAATGTGTATATATTTACATATATTTATATTTTATTTATGATCGTACTCATTTCATATCCGTACCCCCTTTATTTTAATACACCATTTTTCGTACCCATATCCGAAATTCTACTAGTTCAGCTTAGATTGTTTCATGGAATTTGTACACTTCTTGCCCAAATTTAAGGCTGAAAGTGCTAATATAACCCCGGTAAACAAGAAAGTGCCCATCTAACAGTTTGAAACAATAGCCCTATCAATTGAAACAATTCACCATTTTTCGTACCCGTGCCCAAAATTGTACCATTGCCACTTAGATTGTTTCATGGGAGTTTTACACTTTTAACTCTAATTTTAGACTGAAAGTGCCAATATAACCCCGTAAAACAATAAAGGCTCAAAATAACCCTAAGATTGGTAAAAGAAATGGTACTGTTAATTATTTCTTGGATATAGAACATTGATACACTTAAAAAATGGTACACTTAACTACATTTTTTTTCGAACATATCATAAAAAATGGTACACTTAAGTATTTCTTAGTACACTTAAGTATTTCCACGCAAGTTTGATTATCTCGAAGAACATTGAAAACTCATATAGGAACATGTAACTTGAATTTAGTTTCTTCGCTGACGGTAAAGACAAAGGCAATCCTTTTATAAGCCAAAAGGATCTGACATGAAATTGTCAAAGATAATCAAAATAAATAATTGAAAGAAATATTTTTCATTTATTAAAGTTAAAAAAATTAATGGATTGATCGAGGTTTTGTGAATATATTCAACCCTTTAAATAATTATCAAATTGGTAAGAATCAATTATAGTGAAAGATGACATGAATCTGTTAGTTATTACATGAATATGTTAATAATTAGTTTCATGTGTGACAACATAGTTTATGTGAGACAAGCTTGATATGTGAGATCAAATCTGGACCATTCAAAGAATTTGATCTGAGGGTCGATATTCAATAACTAAAATATATTAAAAAGAGATCCTTTTCGCTCTAAATTTTCCTCCTCCGCCACTGACTGCTCTCCTCCGCCGGTAACCGCCTCCTCCGCCGCCAACCCAATATTCTCCGCTCTCCTCCACCACTAACCTCTCCCCTCCTTCCTTCACCATTAACCGCTCTCCTCTCTTCTGTTTCTACCATTAACCTTTTCTTCTTTGCTCTCCTCTGCCACTAACCACTCCAAACTTTCCTCTGCCATGATTGTTCCCTTCTTCACCTCCTTCGCTGCTTATCGCACTCTAAATCTAAGCCCCTTCAACTTCAAGGTATTAGTTTTCCACTTTTCTAGGGTTTTAAAGGTTTTGCTTGCTTTGAATTTTAGTAATTTGTCAATTTAATATTAGTTTGCTTCTGGTTTTTTCCCGTTTGATTGTATGAATGTTTGTCAGGGGTTTCAAGTGAGGAATTGGCTAGGGTTATTGAATTTGCTAGAATTTATTGAACTGTTAACTAGGGTCTTGAATTGCATTGTGTTTCAGTGAAGAGTGATCTTCCAAGTTATAATATGCTAAGGTATCTCGAAGAAGAGGCGTAATAATATGCTCAGGGCATCTCAAAGAAGAGGCGGAGTCAAAGTGTTACCTTATCTCTGCAGGCAGGCTCTTAAGGTACCAGTTTTAAGTGTCTGATGTGTGTACTGAATAAAAACCAGTTTTCTCTAATTTTGTTAGCAAATGCTCTTTCTTTCAGAAGTTGCACCAGTTGTTCGTCTTGACCAACCTCATTGTGTGGATGAGCCTGGAGAATTACTGCAGTAATCTCAGCTGGAAGCAATATGTATGGTTATTTTCCTTATTTATACTAAAACATTCAGCATATTGTTACTCTGTTCATTAACCTAATTGTTCAATAAAATTGACATGTGGGCGGATGAAAATTTATCCAAGGCACATTTAATATATTTGTGGCAATTCCACTCGTCACCACTTGGTTTTTCTTAGGAGGATTCTAACTGGCTAATGGGTTTTTTCAGCTCTAAGGGCTCATGATTTATCTATAGTTGGTTTGCTCAGTTTTTGATATTTTGGCATTACTGAACCTGTTAATGAAAGAGTTTATTCAAAGAGGGAATTTTTTTTGTTGAGCTACTGAACTCGGGGAATAATGTTCCAGCAAAGAATGAGACTTTTTAGTAAATGATGGAAGTATCTGTAAAAGAATGGCTCGTCTTTCAATATGTTATTTTTATTTTGGGTTCAAGTTTACCTTGAAATTCTTTTTCTATTCGTGACTCAGTTTTATCAAGTGAAATTATGATAGAGTATTGTGTGTATACATTAAGAGTACTTTAAAAATTAAATGGGGGAGAACTATCTATGTAGTAAAGTAGCTTGAAGTTCAATTTTAGCACTGTTTTTTTTTTGCAATGATTAGTGAATGCAAAAGAATTGTATGTATGGATATTCAAATGATTAAGCTGAGATTGGGTGTTAGAAGTTTAGCAATTTCATATGGTCTTTTTGTAAATTTTCATGATAAAGTTCTGCCATGTTGGCCAGTGCGCGTTTGTTTTTGAGCAGGTGATAGTTGGATTGTAGTTCTTTTCAGTATTGGGCAGCTGTTGTGATTTGCTAACCGTTATTTACATAAGTAATATCTTGATACTTTATAAATACTAGCAAATCTTATGTTTCTCTGTGCTCTCTAGCTTATGCTAATGGTGTTTTGAATGCATTTGGATCTACCACTATGTTGTTCCACATGGTGCTTGTTCTTTACGACAAGCACGAGGATGAGGTGGATGCCTTCTGGGATAAAGCTCTGGCGGAGATCATGAAATAATACGATGTGTTTGATCATAAGGTGCTTAGTAAGATCCCGAGTGGGCTGATGAAAAAGAAATATTGAGCTTGTGATGTGCATTGTCTAGTTCCTCAAGTTTGCACTCAAGTTAGAGGAAAAAGTAGAAGTAGCAAAGGAAGCAGATGACAGTGACACTGCTTTCAGATTAGAAGAAATCTACCAAGACATACCCCATCTTGATGTTTTTCTTAACATTTTGAGTTCAAACTCATGTAGTTGGTCTTTGTTGATGGAGAATAAGTATCCCTCCAAAATACAGGGGAAATATGCATCCAAAACTGTGTGCAACTTTTAGCTAATTTTTAAAGTTGTGCCTTGCGCGCACCAAACCACCTAATATCATATGTTTCTGTGAAGATAAATCCCATTTTAAATGGTTATCGCCAATGATAACACCCCAACCCCTTCGCTTTTGGAAATAAAAAAATTGGGGTTTTTATATTGTCACGCTTTATGTTATTGACAATATTTTTTAATTTCATCCACTTATTCTCTTTTTTACTTTTTAAATTTCGTTTCATCCACCTATTTTATTTATCTAAATACAAACACCTAAACTTAGGTGGGATATACAAATAAATTGAAGGAGTAGATATTTCCAAGCATTCACACATTTAACTCAAAGCACCTACGCACATAACTTGAAGCACCTACTCATTACGCTAAATTTAATTTAAACACATGCTTACCCAAAAATTTTAAAGCACCAAAAATATCAATTTCAAGCACCCACACCTTTAATTTAAAGCACCTACGCATATAACTTTGAGCACCTTATGCTCAATATAATTTAAATAATAATCAAACTTAATGAATCAAAAATACCATTTTCAAACTCCCACACCTTTAACTTGAAGCACCTACGCCTTATGCTTAATATAATTTAAACGAATAATCAAACTTGCCCAAAATTTTAAAGCACCAAAAACAACATTTTCAAGCACCCACACCTTTAGCTTAAAGCACCTACAAACAAAATTAGAAGCACCTACACTCTACGCTCAAGCACTTATAAGAAATAATTAAACTTGAATGAAAATTTTAGAACACTCATTTTCAAGCACCCAAGCCTTTAACTTAAAGCACCTACAAACAAAAGTAGAAGCACCTACGCTCTACACTAAATATAATTTAAACAAATAATCAAACTTGCACAAAATTCTTAAAACACCAAAAATACCATTTTCAAGTACAACACCTTTAACTTAAAGCACCTACATACAAAAATAGAAGTACCTATAGTCTACGCTCAAAGCACTTATAAGAAATAATTAAATTTAAATGAAAATTTCAGAACACTCATTTTCAAGCACTGACACCTTTGACTTAAAGAATCTACAAACAAAAGTAGAAACACCTACGCTCTACGCTAAACATAATTTAAACAAATATAAACTTGCACAAAATTCTTGAGAGCCTTCAACAAATCGTTAAAGAAGAACCTTCAACACAACTTAAGAAAATTTAAACGCATAAGTTAAAGCACCTTCATCACACACTCAAAACCTCAAAATTTTAGTTTCTATAAATCCAATGTAATTGCCTGGTACTGTTACATTAATTTTATCCTTTTACATCAATTAGAATATTTTTTATCATACATTTCAAACTAAATGGGTACAATATCAACTTCATATTCAGATCCAAGCATGAAAATGAAAATGTCGCACACTCAAGCATTTTGAAGAGTCATTCCGAGAAGAAGAAATTCAGGGAAACACTGCATTCCATTTATCCATTTTTCCTAATAGTAGATGAGATTATATTATTTAATGGTTGTCTCACAAAACTCCTTTGTCTCACATAAATCCCTTGTCTCACCAGATCCTTCCCCCATATATATATATATATATGAAATGGCATGAATCTATTAGGTAAAGTTATTACAATATAACATTACAAATTATAAAATTTTATGGTTAGTTGAAAAACTACACATTAATTAAGTAGGTACATCAAATTTTATTTTATTGCTTGGACCATCCAAAATTGACCTGAATTAGAAGCCGATCTAATTCAAATTTAAGTCAAATCAGTCCAAATTTGACCCTGTTTTCATCAACATCAGAAAGAGGAGATTTGTCCTCCTTTTTTCGGCGAGTTGTGTGATTCCCTAGATTAGCCTAAAAACAAAACAGAAACTAAAGAAAAATAAATAGGGGGCAGCAAACTTTGGGTGGCTTAGTCATATTTTAAAAAAATATCATAAACTAAAAGGTACCAAACCAGAAAAACTAAAAATGATGAAAAAACAAAAACAAAAACAAAACCCTCAACTCTAATACTCCTAAACAATAATGACACCACCTTGAAGTATGAGTGTGTCTCCCGTGAAGCAGGCCGCATCACTAGATCTTTGTGACAAAAACTGGGATCGAGTGTGGCTCATGTAGTCAAATCTAATAACTGGTAACTACCTAGCATGTTGTGACATCTATTGCGGCAACCACGTTGGTTGTCGTGGAGATAACTTAACGTGGTGGAGTCATTGCTGGGTAGATGAAATGTTGAAACTATATCAACCACGAGATCTATTTGAGGGGAAGGTTGATGTGTTTGAGTGCAGGTGGTTTTGGTGATGGAAGTAGGGGAAGGGTGAGTTTGAGTTGAGGAAGTGGTAAGAGATGAGAATTTCGAGCATGAAAACCCTAACCAAAGATATTTTTAGAGAAAGAAAAGTTAGAAAGACTAGTGTTTAAAGAAAATATTTAAAATTTTATGCATTAGGTAAATTATAAACTAATAAATCATTCTAACAAATTATTATTGAATGTTTTCAGAAAAACTAATTTGAAAAACTGAAAAGGGAAAAAAAATCGAACTCTTAACTCCGACCTCCCTAGGCCTTTGATGACATAACCCTGAAGTCTAACTGCATCGTCACCTGAAGCTGAGTGCCTCACAAGATCTTTGTGACTAAGACTAGGATCGAGCGTGGTGTGCATTGTCGGAAAATTCAGATCTGGAATCTAGCGACTACCTAGCCTGTTGTGACCTCCATGTCCACCACCTTGGCTATCCATGACCACCACCTTTCACTCTAGAGCTGAAGTCTAAGTGCACCTTGGTAAATGCAACATCAGAACATATTCAGCCACGAGATTTATTTGAATGAAAGGTTGTTGAGTTTGAATGCAGGTAGTTTAGGGATGAGATGAGGGTGAGTTTGCGGTGAGGGAGGGTGAGTTGAGGCATTCGTCAACTACGGAATCTTCCCCCCAGGAGATGATACTGTCGAGCGTAAATATCCCAGTCGAGAAGATTTTTAGAGAGAGAAAAGTTAGAGTGACTAGAATTTAAATAAAGTCATTAAAATTATATACATTTGATATATTTTAAATTAATATTTTATTACCACTAAAATTTTGAATTAATATTTTAATATCAAAGATCAATATAGTTTAAATAAAAATTACATTTGTTGTTAAAGTGTTGTTTGTAGACCTACCAATCGTTAGACGGGATCATTTTATGATTAGTGTGATTAATAGGATTATTTGATAATTAGTTTTATTTATTATAATGGGATACTTATAATTATTAAAATATATTATATTTTACAATGAATATTAACATATAAGTTATAATAATACGGCCTTAATAATTATGAAAATAAGACTTCTAATAATTGATCTAACCTTTAATCGGTCAAATATGAAAACTTGCCTTACTTTTAATGCTATTAAGAAAGAGAAAAGGGGCTTTTATAACCCTACGTAATTTTCATAAGTGCCAATATAGCCTTCCAGTGTTTGAAAGTGCCAATATATATAACCCTAGATATTCAGTAAAAGTTTAAAACTACCCATTATTGAATTTTTTGGTCGGAATTATGTGAAATTACTATTTCACCTCTCTGAAAAAAACTAAAAAAGTGAAATAATTGTAATGCCCCTTAACCCAAAAAATTCTTATTCCCTTCTCATTCTCTTTCCTTTCTCCTTCCTTTTCTTTCCTCCTTTTGTTTCTTCTCCTCGCTGTTCTCTCTTTCTCCGCTTTCTTCTCCGATTTTGTCCCGATGTACATATATCTTCTCAAGTGCCACTGTCGAATTCAAATTTGATGTGCGACGGAGTTGTGGTGACTGTTGGGGTGGGGTGTTGCGGCGGTGGTTTGTGTGCTAGGGCGATGGTTTGGGTGGGCTATTAGGTGGTGCAGTAAAGGTGAGATGGTTGGTGTGGTGGTGGTGGGCAGGACATGGGGTGGTGTTAGGGTTACGGTTGTGGGGAGCTGGGCATCGAGCGGTGGGAGTGATGGCTCTAAGGTTTCGGTGGTGGCGGCGGGAGTAATTGCGCTATGGTTTCAGTGGGTGGGAGGCTGGGCAACGAGGGGCGGGAGTGGTGGCGGAGCAAAGTGAAGTTGCAACGGTGCTGAAAGGGTGGTGGTGGTGGCGAGGGCGAAAGTATGGTGGTGGTGGGCAACGGTAACCTGACGGTGGTGGTGTTGGTCTGAAGGCAAAAAATTTCCAACACTATTAGGTTGTAGGTCAAAGGGAATTTCAGTCATTTTATATGCAGTCAACGCAAGAAATGGCGACTTAGTGTTATATTGACACTTTCATCAATTAGTTAGAGTTATTTTTATATTTTAAATTATCTAATAGTTATATTCACACGCACTCAACTATATAGGGTTATATTTTTTCATATCCCTAATAAAAATAAATCATTTGTGGTACTGTATAGTTGGATTCAGTCAGGTCAATGAATTGTTTCCAAGGTAGAACGGGTACGGTAAATAGGTCATGGTACCCGTATCGGGTACGGTAAAAAAACGTCCCCAAGATAGTTTAACTTTTTGGCCACTGTCAATCTGGTACGATACAGTCAATAATACGATTAATAATGTTTGGTACGATATGGGTACGCTGTAGCTTATTCAATTTGAATTAAAAATTGAAAATTAAAATCCCAAATTTATTATTAAAAATGAGGAAATGCCTCAGTCTCTTGGTAGAGATGCATTTGTATCTATCGATGACGTTGGATTCTTAGGGTTTATGAGCCTCTCAATTGATGAGTTCGATTTGGAAAATGAGCTTGTTGTTGAAAATTAATGTTTTCATTCTCTTTTTATGCTCATCGTTGTTCTTTTATTTGACTTGGACAATGACCTTTATTTGCTATTTTGTTATTTTAGTTTTATTTTTTTTAAATATCGAACTATAATCTATGTTGTTTATTTGCTTGTTATGGGCATAAATATTGAGTTTGAACGACATTTAGATGTTTTCATTTACTTTAAATTGTTTACCATATAAAATCATATTATCTTTGATTTACTTTAAATTATTTAACATGTAAAATTATATTCCCTCCGCCCCATCAAAAAGGCATAATTTGACTTTTAAAGTCAACTTCTTCAATATTTAAGTACTAATATCTTTATCCATATATGTGAAAAAATTCTGAAAAAAAATAATAACTTAAAAATATATGTTATAGTGAATTCAACAATACATTACATGATAATAATCTTGTATATATAAAAATAGAATAAAATGGTCGGAGTTGGGGCCGTTTAACCCCAAAAGTCAAATTATGTCATTTTTACTGGGACGAACGTAGTATTATTTTTTACTTAGAAATGATTAATCCTTATTATTAATATTTATATATTTACATATATTTATTTTTTATTCATAATCGTACTCATTTCATTTACGTACCCTTTATTTTGATACATCGTTTTTCGTACCCGTATCCAAAATTGTACCAGTTCAGCTTAGATTGTTTCATGGGATTTTTACACTTCTGACCCAAACTCAACGCTGAAAGTGCCAATATAACCCCGTTGAACAAGAAAGTGCCAATTTAACACTGGACGTCGTTGAATTCGATTGTAAACATGAATTTTGACTGAAAAACAAGAAAATGACCACTTTTCCCACATATTAGAAAAAGAAAAAAGAAAAAAATTGAGAAGACTGAAATACTTCCCCATTTCTTCTTCTCTCCCCCTTTTCTTCTTCACCTTCCTTCTTCCCTGCCCGAGCGGATAGGCTTCTCTTCCATTCATGAATTCACCTGAAAATTTGCTAAATTTAACGTGTTCACCTTTGCGGAAATACTTTTGTCTTCGAGCTCCTCCACAATTAGGGCTTTTCCAATCGAAGATCTCTCACCCACCCTTCAGCCCAGTTCCCCTCCCCGCCAGCCCCTCCCTCCCGCGCCAGACCCGCCTGAATCAATCATTATTAGTGCCGCAGATCATACCCATTATGGGCACGAAGAACCCATTTGCACTATGGAGAGAACCGGAAGCAACACCAGTATTTTTGTCCACCTTTTTCGAGTACTGTCCAGTGACCACTGTTTCGCTGACGGCCAGATTCCCACAACTCCACCTGAAAAACAGCCTGATGCAAATGCAAAGACTATTACAACCATATATAATGACATGCCAAAATGCATTGAACACTATACTAGAATGAAGCGATGATGATGATGGCGGGTCCTATGACCTGGGCAAAATGAAGCTTTGAGATGTAGTTTTAAATGCATTTATGGATCAACTTTCATGATGAAGAATTATAGAAGAAATCAACATCGATAAGTTCTTGCATAAATTGTTCAAGAGTGTCGAGGAAGTGAAGACATCGTGATAATCACTATTTTTCTTTCCCACCGGATTTTTAATGAGGTAGTGTGATCATTGTAAATTATTTCATTTTGAATTTTTTGGGATTAAATTTGGCCATGTGGGTTTTGAAGGGTTTAATTTCAAAAATCAGTGCATTAGGGTTTAGAATATTCAGTTCTGATTTGACTAGATTTAGATTTGGTAAGATAAGATAAGGTCATATTCAGCTTAGATTAGGTATTTTAGTTAGATAGGGTTTTAACTTTTTAAACCTGCAATAAGTCTTCTCAGTTTCTGATAGAACTTACCAAATCCCGTTCTGATTAGAACTAGAGTTTGACCGATTGTAACCCTATAAATAGGGGAGGCAATTCACGTTTTAATACACCATTTTTATCAATCAAATATTCAGAATTTCGAGTTTCTACTCTTTGCTTGCGAACATTTTCATTGTTACTTAATTATACTGGTAAATAAATTATCAATACCCTTGATTTGTGAAAAAATTCAGCGGGCTAGTTAGTGAGCAAATTTAAGACCATCAACTCTGAGTCTCTTACATTGCTAAACCTTAGATTACACCATTCTGAAGTTTGAACACGGGGTTCCGCAAAGCTGGGCGCATCACAAGATCTTTGTGACTAAAATTGGAACCGAAGTGTCGTGTAGTGTTGAACTAGTTAGATCTGGAACCCATCAAATTCTTAGCTTGTTGTGACCTCCACCGTAGTCACCACCTCGGTTACCATTGCTAGATCGGATCACAATGGATTTGTTCCTGGTAGATGCAATGCAAACCCCATCAACCATGAGATTTATTTAAGCAATATATTTATGCGTTTGAATGCAGGTGGTTCCAGGAGGAGGAAAGAGTGGGTTAGACTTAGGGAGAGTGAGGGGAGCTCATCGCCAACTCTGGTGGCCTACCCAAGGAGATGAGACTATCGAGCATGAAAATTCTAGTAGAGGAAATTTTTAAAAATAGAAAAGTTAGAGCGGTTGGAAATAAAAGTAAGTCTTTAAAATTGTAAGCATTGAATAAATTATGAATTAATCTTTCTTTTCCACTTAAATTATAATTGAAATAAATAATTAAAAACAGTGTCTTCTCTATTCACATGTAAATTTGCCTCAATTGGTACAATATTCAATGAATTTCATAGGCATAGGAGATACTCAGAAAAATTTATGTTAGGGTTCAATGTGAAAGTAAATTTTTCCTTTAAAATAATTATTTGGTTCTATAAAAATCTTCGAGATGGATGGTTTACAACTCTAAATCTTTGAAAAAGAAACCTTTTGAAATTTTTTGTTTATATTCATTGTCGACATATCATGAAAAACAAATGTGATAAACCTATAATAATAGACAAAAATAAGTTAAATAATATCAATTCAAAAATAATATCAGTATAGAATTTAAAATTAGCAATATCAATCAATTCAAAATTTAATCTACAATCAAAATAATATATCAATTATGGCATAAAAACAATATCAATTCAATATAGTATTCATTCAAAATCAGCCAAAATCCAATGCAAATGTAGAGTCTCATACAGTTTGAAACAATAGCCCTATCAATTAAGTTCATTGTCAACCCTAAACCATAAATCCTGCATCCATCCTAGAATTTAATAAGAGAATCTCTGTTCAAAACAGAAGGCGGCCAAACAATAAACTCATCCTAAAATTGGATCTAAATATATGACTTCTGCAACAGGTGAAGCCCTTCTAAATCTAGCCAACTGTTTCAATATGCGAATCTCCAAGTAACTTACCCTCT
>JAULKM010012978.1:0-14664 GCA_032355605.1 Rubia tinctorum
ATGATAAGAGAATAATTAGTATCTTTATCTCTTTACCTACTCTTAGAATTAGGGAAATGAAATTACAACTTATGAAGATTCCCTAAACCCTAGTAGAATAGTGATATTTGTATATTGTGATCTTTATATAGTAGGTGGAAATTGGTTTTACAGAAGCCTAAACCAAAGGAAAACCCTAGAAGCCACGTCGCCACGGGCCGTGCAATAACACACGACCCGTGAACTACAGACGGTTCTAATCCAAACTTAGCGCACTGCCAATGAAAAAGAGTTCAGTACGCTGGATGGAGAGTACATGCATTTGGATGTGTCAGCGGCGTGACCCATGAAGATGCACACGGGCCGTGGACTAGAGTCTACATCCTTGGCTTTTGATGGTACGACTGCGCAGTGGGCTGTGGAGTGTGAACTGGGGATTTGGATCTTGATCTTCAGGGAGTACGGGACGTGTGAAAGGAAACAAACCATGCTAGAACTTAGTCGCAAAAGCCTATGGTTTGGCACGACCCATGTAAAAGAACACGACTATGTCGGCCTTAACTTCTTTCCGGACTTTGACTCCTTAAAGGCAGCCAAGGATATCAAGGTGGTCAAGGCCACCACAATAGGATTTGAAATTCCAATTGGAGGGACCATCAAAATATTTTGTATGGAAATGCTCAGGGGGGGGGGTCAAAATGCTCAACCTTATCGCCCCTCTCAATAACAATATTAGCCTCCTCAACCACAATTCCAAAGGTTTCAAGATAATCTCCATGATCAAGGTGAAAGTTCAGGAATTTCCAAAGATGGATTGATGAAAGCCATAGGAAGGTTGAGCTTGTGTGCAGACAAAGGCGATAAATTCCAAGAGAAGGCGAATTGAGCATAAAAACATGGAGACTCAAGTGAGTCAAATGGCTAAAAATATGAATCAGGTGTAGTTAAGAGATTCAGGCAAACTACCTTCCCAACCGGAGTTGAACCCTCATAAAAATGTAAGAACTATCACTTTTAGAAGTAGTAAGGATATTGGTACTTCCATAATGGTGAGATTGTTGGAAATGAGCCTAATAGAGTTGATGTTTTTGAGAAGGAATTGGTGGAATAGGCCGAGCAATTGAGAAAATAAAGAGTGAGTAAGGGGAAGGAGATTGAGGAAGAGTTCTTCATCAAGAAATCAGATTCCAATACCAAGTCATCAAAACCTCCGCACAAGAAGGTAAAGATGGCGGAAGTCCCTTCCTATGTGCCGGAACCACCTTGTCTGGAAGCTTTAAAGGATAAAGGAAGGAAAAAAGGACATCAAGGACATCTACGAAGTCTTTCATAGATGTGAGGTAAATATCCCTCCTTTGAATTCTATTGAACAAATTCCTAGATATGATAAATTTCTTAAGCAATTGTGTTTCATGAATAGAAGAAAAAGAGCTAAGAATAAGCTTAAGAGTGGGAAAAATGAACATATGTCCGCTATGTACCAAAAGGAATTACCCCCTAGGTGCAGTGACCCCGGCATGTTCACAATCCCTTGCATGATAGGAAATACACATTTTGAAAAAGTCATGCTTGATTTACATGCATCAATAAATGTGATTCCTTAATTTTTGTATGAAAACCTTAATCTAGGTACTTTGCACAAACCAAGGGTGGTGATCCAATTAGTCGATCATTCTAGTTCATACCCTAAGGGTATCATTGAGGATGTTTTGGTTAAGGTGGATTCCTTAATATTTCCAGCAATTTTTTATGTCCTTGACATGGAGCATGATAAACATGCCGCCCCGATCTTGTTAGGGAGGCCATTCTTTAAAACATCAAGGACAATACCTGATGTGTATAATGGTACCCCCACTATGGAATTTGATAGGATTAAAGTAGAATTTAACATAAATGATTGTATGAAATATCCTGTTGAGGAACACTCTTTCCATCTATAGATATTATAGAAAATGTGGTGCAAGATGTTTTTGAATTAAATGGTGACTATTCCCTGTTAGTTTCTTTAGAATATAAAGTTGAAGATGCATGCCTTGTATATTCTCCGAGCTCTAACTTGAAGGAAAGAATTGATTATTTAAGCATTCTTGAAGAGGTGATATCGAGCACTCCTCCTCTAGTCTTAGAGGAGCCCAAGAAACTAGAATTGCTCATGTAACTTGTGAAAGCCCCAGTAGTTTAGCTAAAACCCTTGCCAAGTGACCTCAAGTATGCATTTCTTGGGGTAGGGGAGGCATTTCCGGTCATTATTTCGAGTAAACTCACCCAAGAGGAAGAGGATAAATTAATGATTGTTTTACGGTAGAACAAGGAAGCAATTGGATGGAACATTTCCTACATAAAGGGTATAATTCCATCCCATTGTATGCATCATATTTTGTCAAAATATAATGTAAAGCTCATGCGACAATGCCAACGCCAATGCCGGTTGAACCCATCTATGATGGAGGTGGTGAAAACGGAGATCCTCAAATTGCTTCAAGCGGGGATGCCGGTAAATGACAATTTTGGATAGGAAATGGGTGATCCCAACTTAAATGGTGTCAAAGAAAAGTGGGGTTACGGTAAGTGAGAATGATAAGGGTGAAATGGTGCCCAATCATGTCCAAAATGGGTGGTGAATTTGCATTGACTACCGAATGCTAAATACGTTAACCGAAAGGATCACTTCCCTTTTCCGTTCATTGATGAAATGCTCGAGAGACTAGAAATTCATCCATTCTATTGCTTCTTGGATAGATACTCGGTCTATTTTCAAGTAGCCATCGCCCCGGAAGACCAAGACAAGAAAAACTTCATGTGCCCCTATGGTACATTTGCTTTCCGGCTTATGCCTTTTGGCCTATGTAATGCTCCCGCCACTTTCCAAAGGTGTATGGTAAGCATTTTCTCGGAATTTTTTGAAAATTTTGTTGATATATTCATGGATGATTTCACCGTTCATGGTAATTCCTTTGATATTTGTTTAGCAAATTTAGCATAAGTTCTTAAGCGCTGAATTGATAATAATCTTGTGTTAAATTCCGAGAAATATCATTTCATGGTTGAACAAGGCATTGTATTAGACCATGTTTTCTCTTCTAAGGGTATTGAGGTAAATGAGGCAAAAATAGACACAATTCAAACTTTAACTTATCTTACTAATGTGCGCGAAGTGCACTATATTCTTGGTCATGCATGATTCTACTGCCAATTCATAAGGATTTTTTCAGAGATTGCACCTCTTTTGTGCAAGTTGTTGCAAAAGGAGATGGAAATTTTGGTGGACGAGGGTTGTAAAATAGCCTTCGATACATTGAAGGAGAGGTTAGTTTTGGCTCCTATCATACAACCCCTTGATTGGTTCATGGCTTTGGAGATCATGTGCGATGCGAATGATTACACCGTTCGAGCGATGCTTGGTCAAAGGGTGACGAGAGTGCCTCAATCCATCTATTACGCATCCATGACTCTGAATGAGACTCAAAGGAATTAATCTACCACAAAAAAATAATTCCTAGCTGTAGTATTTTCCTTAGAAAAATTTTGATCTTATTTTCTTGGTACCAAAGTTATTGTGTACACCATGCAGGCCTTTATCACTTGATGACAAAGAAAGAGGCCAAACCGAGGTTGATTAGGTGAATCTTTATTTTGAGCGACTTTGACTTGGAGGTACAAGATAAGAAGGGCGCAGAAAACCTCATGGCCGATCATTTGAGCCGATTGGTTCCGTGCCCAAAAGTTGAGGTAAATTCTCCAATCATGGAGCAAATACGGGAGAAGTTCCCCGATGAATAATTGTTTGCAATCGGAGATCTTCAACCATGGTATGCCGATATTTTCAACTTCCTTGTCTCCAGTAAATTTCCTCATCATTTTTCTAAACCTCAAAAGGATCAACTAAGAAGGGATGCAAAGTATTATGTGTGGTATGATCCCTTTTTATAGAAACATTGTGTAGATCAAGTTATTTGGAGATGCATCCCCAATAATAAAGTGCATTAAATTCTTACCTTTTTTTTTTCATTCTTATGCATGCGGAGGTCATTTTGGAACAAAGTGAACCGCTAGGGAAGTCTTAGAGAGTGGTTTTTATTGGCCTACATTTAATAAACATGCATAAATCTTTTTGCAAATCTTGTGATAAGTGTCAAAGAGTAGGAAATATTTCTTCTACAAATGAAATGCCTCAAAAATCTATGTTGTATTGTGAAATATTTGATGTTTTTTACATTGATTTTTTGGGACCTTTCCCTAAATCTTGTGGCAATACATACATTCTTCTTTCTGTTGATTATGTGTCAAAGTGGGTTGAAGCAAAACTCACTATGACTGATGATTCTAAAGTGTTTCAGATTTCTTAAGGGATAACATCTTCTCTAGGTTTGGTACTCCTCGAGCCTTTATTAGTGACTGTGGTACCCATTTTTGTATTGGACTACAGAGGCACTTTTGAAGAAGTATGGTGTCACTTACAAAACTTCCACCGCCTTTACCAATGGCCAAGCCGAATTTTTCAATAAGGAAATCAAGTCCATTCTTGAGAAAATGGTTAATCCTAACCAAAAGGATTGGAGTTCTTGGTTAAATGATGATTTGTGGGCATATAGGAAAGCTAACAAGACATTAATAGGTATGTCACCATATTAGTTAGCCTTTAAAAATCCTTGCCATTTATCGGTGGAGATAGAGCATAAGGCGTATTGGGCGGTCAAGAGCTTCAATCTCGATGTAGATGAGACCGGGTTGCGTAGGAAATTTTAATTTCAATAATTTGAAGAGATAAGAAGAGATTCTTATGAAAATGCCGAGATTGACAAGGAGAAGACAAAGGCATGGCATGACAAGATGGTCAATAGGAAGGATTTTGATGTGGATCAAAAGTTCCTCCTTCAATCCGGCCTCCGCCTATTTTAGTTAGCTAAGGTTGAGATGGATGGGTACTATTGAGTTAGTTAAGGTTTTTCCGCATGGTGCAGAGGAAATAATGGAACAAGACACATCCAAAACCTTGAAGGTTAATGGACAACTTTTGAAACCTTACTACCACAGTTTGGTTCCTGAGAAAGGGGAAGATGTTGATCCTCTCGATCAAATGAGTGAATAAAGCAAATTAAGGGAGCAAGTCATGTTGACAATGTTAAATAAACTTGGTTTTGATCATCTAGACATTCATTCGTGACTTTTCCGTCGATGTTGTTTAAATTTGATTTTCGTCTTTGTTTTTCATTACTTATTTTGTTCTTTTCAAGGTTATATTTTCCATGATTTTGTAGTGAAATGAAAGTGAATTGCATTGGATAAATGAAGAAATAAAGGACATGAGAATGAAAGAAGAGCTAGGGAAGTTGGATACAAAACAATTCTAAGTATTGGGAATTAATTTCTATCGTGGGTCGTGATATATGTCTCACTGGTTACGACAGACAAGGGAACTTTACAACTTCCTAGAAAACCCCTATCACGAGTCATGAGAATTACTCGCAAATCCCAACATGTTTCAGAAACTAAGGTCAAATTTCAACTCCCAGATGTGCTCTGTCACATGTCATGATTAATTTTTCGTTAGTCACAACAAGTTCTCGTGGGCCGCGTTGAATTAGTCGCAGGTCGCGACACTACAATGGGCAAAAATTCAACTTCCCATAAATGTCCTGTCCCGAGTCTCTACAATTTGTCGCAATCGTGACAACATTTACAAGTTTTTTCTGATTTTTGCAACTTTTAGTACCCTTCTGTCGCGAGTCACGAGGAATTCCTCGCAAGTTGCAACAACTTGTTGCACTGACCGTGGACATTGACGATAAAAATCTGAAGACCAGCCCATGGCCCGCAACATTTTTCACAGTTGCATTATCAAAAGACAAGAAGCTTAGGTCCAACTAGAGGCCTGGAAGAAATCTAAAGGGTCGCGCCATTCAGATGCTCAGAAGACCCTTCCAGCTGGTGGTCCACAAGGATATGCACGACCGTTTCTCTCGGAAGACTAGAGAACCCTTCCAACCTGCGGCCAGTGCACTTTTGCACGGGCCATTCCACACAGGCGGTGTACTATTGCAAATGTGCCAGCTAGGGTTTCACTACATTTTGGGCCTCTTTAATGCCCATTTATCTTCTCATGTATAAGGAGTCTTTAGTCTCCTAGGGTTAAACAAGTATGCATAATGTAGATTTATTTTCTTAGTAGGTAGGAAGAAAGAGGAGAGTTCTCTTTCTCTCTCTCTCTCGTTCTTCTTCTCTTTTCCTTCTCTTGGTTTCTTGAATCTACGACATTTAATCCAATGAATGCAATGGATCTATAAGTAGTAGAGTAATTCATTAGCATGGGTATCTATATTTATATTCATAACTTGGTAGTTATTTTGTGTGATTCAAAGATCTTCCTATACTTTAATGCTTATGATTATCATGTTGACTTGTGCCTTAAAGTCTCGGTAAATGCATTATTAAAATACTATGTGAGCATACACCTTAATCTACTTTCATTGTATGGAATACTATTGTTATCCCCTAAGAAGTGTTGTCTAGGGTAATAGAGGGAGTGAGAAGTCCACTACCGTGTGGGTGTATGCATGTGGGTTGTGAGAATCGCTCTGATGATCGTACGCTAGTTAGACTGACTACTCGCTAGTAATAACTGGACTGTAGCCCAATAGGAGGATAATATAGTAGTAGCAACTGGGGTTTGCATAATTAGACCTTTGTCATCGCAACCCTAGAGTTACCATGAGGTGTCAATGCCTTTGCCTCTGTAGGCCTAGGAGGAAGCATTCGTAGTTGAGTGTCTGGGATGTAATTCTTTATGGGGAATGAGTAGAACTGCACAACAATGGAGCCATTGTTGCTCTTCCCTAATTAAGGAGGCGGTGTCGATAGAATAAAATGAGAACCCTTTTGTATTGCAGATAAGGGGACGTGTTGACTATGGAACATACTATGTGGCATAAGTGTTAAGATAAGTTTATACACCTTGTATTTTATTGAATCTAGAATCAAAATATACTACCATCCGTGTAACACAAATATCCCAAATGCTAGTTTTATATAGTTTAATATATTTTCCTTACATGTTTGTAGTTAATGGATAACCCCCACCCCTCCCAAAAAACCCTTTTTCCGACATTGACTATTCCTAACAAGTGATCGGATTGTCAACCCGATTGCAGCTTTGCATAGTTAACCTTTAAATTCCTAGCATCTCTATGGACAACCCCGGACTTTCTACTATCTACCCCTTGATAGTTTAGTATTAAGAATAGGAGTCACATATAAATGTCTTTTTTTTGAAGCGCTCTACGAGTTAGTTATGGCTCTCCCGTGAAAAGGTTGTTGATTTACTAGCGACCCCATGGTGTACAGATCAGGTCGCGACACTGTGCTCAAGTTAAAAATAAAACGGGCAGAACCTGTGTTTCTTCATAACTCGTTCATCTTCTCTGCCAAATTCTTCCCAAAATTGCCGCATCCACACCTAATTTTCAACCAATCCGACCAGTAATCACCAACCTTACACCATAATTCACTCTATCTCACTCTCCCAATCATCTCTACACCAAAAACACATCGAAATCCTCCATTAATCCAAGAATCCGAAAACACTAGAATTTATGGATTTTTGAAAAACTCATTGCTTGAAGATTGGATTGTTTGTGAGCTTGTCAATTAACTTTTCTCTACTCACATTTGGTATAATTCTCAATTCGATACACATCAATTGTCAATTTTAGGTAGTTTTTGTGAATTTGTGAAATTATTAAATCTTGTTTTAAATATTTGTGTTGATTGTGTGGACTTGGTTTGGTAATATTGTGAATGTGGCTTGATATTTGTGTGGGCTTGATTGATAATTCTTATGCTAATTTAGTTTTGGCCAATAACAATATGATTGTTGGAATTGTAAAGTTATGGCTAGACATGGTGTTAATGCTATGATTGTGTTCTTTGAAAAATGCATATGTATTCTTGGCTATGATATGATCCCATTTTGGTAGTACATTTGTGATATATGGCCAAGAATTGTATGAATGAGACATAAGGGTGATAGATGGAATTATCTTGCTTTGCACTATGATTAATTTTTTACTTGTAGTGACATTTGAGCACTTTTGCATCGTTATAATTTCCTTGTGTTGATTGTAGTGTGCCGACTACATAATTTTGACCGTGATTAATATATTTTTATAACTATGCTTGCATATTTTGTTGCTACATGTTGGATATTTTAGTGACATAATTTTATTGTGGATATTGCATGATGGGTTATGATATTTATTGAGATTACTAAGGTTTATTGGATCTTCTGATGCCAAACCTAGTATTATGAATTCATATGTACTTGTGAGTTTGACGTTGTTTTCCGTAATGTTAGTTCTAGATCACATGGCACCCAAGAGACAACAATTCACTAGAGGGGTGAGTTCTTCGGCGGCATGTCAATTTCCCCTCCAGTGCAGGAGTCGACTCCGGAATGATGCATGGGATTGCACTGTATCACCGGCGAATATGCCGATAGATAGGATAGAC
Source organism: Rubia tinctorum (assembly GCA_032355605.1). Lineage (NCBI taxonomy): Eukaryota > Viridiplantae > Streptophyta > Magnoliopsida > Gentianales > Rubiaceae > Rubia > Rubia tinctorum. The sequence goes on from JAULKM010012978.1 coordinate 8,485, forward strand.
TAGGTAAGCCTCCCAGAAAAATTCAGGAGACAAACTTCATTGATGAAAGGGCTTTGAAGACCCTAGGGTTGAGGAAGTCGTTCAGTTTCCTCCTAACCAAAAGAGGCCTCGGGGTTTCATGAGCAGGAGCGAACCTACCTACCCCTGTTTCACCCTCGATTTCCTCACCACGGTGAAGTTCTATACCACTAGGAGGGATAACCAGGGGAGAGAGCATCCCCGTGAGAAGTATATAAGGTTCCAGATAGTTTATATAAAATCACCTTCTAGGAGATCGAGCCAGCCTTTTGTTAGGACACCGCGGTCATCCAAGAGAAGTTTAATCCCGAGATCCGATTTATAATTATGATGATGATACAGTATTTTGGCACACCATTACTTGGAGGGTCGAAGATGTAAGGGACATAGAAAACTTGATCGTACACCCTGCTCTTCGGCTTGTGCATGGCTTCCTGACGGGTACTTTATTTTGTTATGCAAAGACGAAACATGTGCCAAATGATGATGTCCAACACCTATGGTACTTCACTGGCGAGAGCACAAGCTATGGGTTTTGGATATATTTCTGGGTGGAGAGGGTTGTCATGATGGTGAGAAAGGTTAGAGGTAGAGATATCTTGATAGAGACATGGTCAACCTCCTAGCACATCACATACATATCGCCACTCCACCAGACCTCGCGTATTTGAGTGACTCACCCCCTCCCGGCATCGCTAATAAATAACCTTTTTTTCACGGGAGATATACTATTAACAGAAAGGGAGCCGTCAAAGATAAAAATTGTAATGTTGCTCCCATTCCTAGTACTATGCAAACAAAAAGGTAGATAGTGGCAACACTGGGGTCATTCACAGATATGTTAGTTATCTAGGGGTTAACTAAACACTGTCCTGATCGGGTCGTTAATCTGATCACGCGTAAGAATAATTAGTGTTAGTAAAATAGGCTTTGGGTGAGGGGGGTTGATAACAACTACTAACATGTAATTAACACGAAAATAAATTATGTAAAGTAGAACTTGGGGAGTATTTTCGTAACATGATCAATGTTGTTTTGATCCTCTATTCCATCACATACAAAAACTACATACCTATTCTAGTGTTTATGACACGTGGTGTCGTCTATTCCATCACATAAAAAACTACATACCTATTCTAGTGTTTATGAAACATGGTGTCGTCGATGGTCAAAACATCCCATACCTATCACGTAGGTTGCACATGTAATCTTCCATCAACACCGCCTCCGTAATTAAGGGAGTGCAACAACTACCCTGCCTGCTGTTCATATCTGAATCTGCCCCTGTGCTATTACGTCTTGGGCACTACACCACGAATGCTTATCCCTTTGCCTTAAAAGGTATCGATGGCTCTAGGGTTGTGAATCGCTAACCCTAGTTTTCTAATCTAACTATTTCACGTGCACACAAATGTGCACCATTATGTATGCGTTTACCGATGCACATAACACATTTATTATCATCTTTTGTTTGATTTATTGCTATTTTTAGTTAAGTTAACATGACGAAGGGTCTGGAGGGCCATTATTGGATTTCTTGTCTCAATCCCATGTTTTGTAGACTTTATTGAGACGAATGAACACTTTATATTCATGGGAACTTAGATCTTCCTCTTTGATCTCATTAGTAGGATGCTTGTGAGTGATTTTTCATTTTCTTTTGTAGAAGGCCATTCGCGAGGGTGGTAGTAGATATTTGAAGGCCATTCGCAAATATGGTAGAAGATATCGAGGCCATTTGTAAGGATGGTAGTAGATTGAAGTCTACGGACTCCAAATCGTGGCATTAAGGGACCTAGGCATGGTCTGTATCACCCAGCACCAGCCGTGTCAAAATTTGGCATGAGGGGTCACCTTTTCACTCCAAAAATCTGCTAAGTTTGGGAGCCAGACGTTCCATTTTACAAGGACCATGCAGTTTAAGGGCACAGATACCAAGAACAGCCCACGGAGTGTAAATAATGATGCAGGGCATGCCCTGGTACTGAGCAAAACAAGGTTCAAGCCGACAAGGCATGCCAAACGACGCCTGGCGCGGATCGAATGAGCAAAACAAAGACCCGGTTGATGGCCCACGTTGGATAATATGGGACACGCCATCTTGAACTAGCACGGCATGTGCTAGAGCCAGCACCCCTTCCCCGACACGAGCCCCCTTGGCTGACACGGGCCTCAGCACTTTTGGTCACTTTTGGTCCTATTTTTGGTCTAATTCCCTACTACTATATATATGGACCTTTCTCTATTAGAATATAAGTTTATGCTCATTTTTAAATCCTAGTAGATGGCTAGAGATAGAAAACACTCTCATTTCTCTCTAGGTTTTTTTCTTTCCATCATTTTATTTTTCTTTTGTCCAAAGGTGTTGAATCCAATAAAATACTTGGGTTTAATGCTTATGGATTAGGGATCTTACTTGGGGATTATTTTTATATTCATATGTTAATGTTTATTTTGTAATCATTATATTGCCTAGCTCTTAATATTCTTGTAAATTGCATGATTGTCACACTTTGTTGGCACTCAACAAAGTCTACCTTCATGGTCGTGCACTATTGCTACTCCCCAATTAAGGAAACCTAGATGCGTTTGGGGTGACAATAGTCCGGGATTGGGCGTGTCCACGAAGGTTACCGTTGTTTATCGTCATGATCGACCATGTATCTAACTAGATGACCAAAGAGGTCTAAAAGGTTGCGGTTAGAGATAGAGTAGGTAGCAATCTAGGATTATTTTGTTAATAATATAGCCATCGATAAGATGGCTGCTTCCTTTGCCTTTATAAGCGTAAGAGTAGTTTATTCATGGTGTTCCGCCCAGGACCTAATCACACTGGGAGAATCAGACCTGCACAATGAGCCATAACCGTTGTTGCACTCCCCTAGTTGCGGAGGCGGGGATGATGCAAGATTGTATACACGCACCTCTATGTGACTGATAGGGGGAATCTTTGACCACTGTCTGCACCACTTGACACGAATACTAGATTATGGTTTAGTTCTTGTATTTGATGAAATTCGTGATCGAAATAACATTGACCATGTTATGCAAATATTCCTTGAGGGTTTTTTATATAGTTTATTCCATTGACTTCATTCTTGTAATGTATAGTTACAATCTCTTTCCCACCCTCACCCCTCCCAAATGAGTATTTTCACAACACAGTTTATTCCTAAGACAAAGTCGGATTGACAACCTGACCAAATTTGTGTTTAGCAGATTACTAGATTCCTAACATCTCTGTGAACAACCCCCGTACTTGCCACTATCTACCATTCTTGGTTGTATAGTATCAGGAATAGGAGCAACATATTAATTTCATGTTTGACCCCTAATCGTCCTCCTCTCTTATTTTAACGATGCTCGGGAGGGGGAAGGGTTAAATTTTAGCTCCACTGGAGGGGATGTTAGTTTAACTATCTAGTAGTTAACTTGAACAATGTGTTAGTTTAGTAAGTAGTGTTGTTTTTGTTTTTATTTTTATTGGTTTTTGTTGTTGAGCTTTCTTACTTGTTTATGGTTACTTCTAACTCTTTTTTCAAGTGTTGATTTTAGTTGGCCATTTCTTTATTCCTGGTTTATGGTACATTCCAGTGCCAAGAACTTGGGAGTTTTACATAGTCCAATGAATTACACAAGTAGTAGGCAAGGAAGGAAGAGGATACTTAGGCCGGAAGTTCCACAAGAACCACTTTTGGTAGCCATAGAGAAAGAAGAAATGGTGGAGGACAACTGCACTTTTAAAGAGTTTATGGCTCCAAACTTGGAGAACCAGCCTCTTTGCATCATCTTTAAACTGTTGCCACCAAATGTGATGTGTGAACTCAAGAGAGGCATGATCCATTGCTTGACTTTCCATGGGATGTCCGGAGAAGATCCAAATAAGCATCTTTCGGAATTCCACCTAATTTTTACCAATATGAAGCAGGCGGATGTTTCGGAGGAAGACTACACTCTGAGGGCATTTCCCTTCTCACTTCAAGATTCGGCCAAAGATTAGTTATACTATCTATTGTCCGGTTGTATCACCTCATTGATGGATATGAAGCACATATTTCTCAATAAATACTTCCCAGCTTCAAAGTCTAAGGTTGAAGAAGCAACTTTCCAACATCTCTCAGTTTGTTAATGAGTTCCTCTACAAATATTGGGAAAGGTTCAAGAGATTGTTAGCTAGTTGTCCGTATCATCCATTCAAAGAGGGTGACTTGATTTACTACTTCTTGGAAGGATTGTTCGATGATGACATGCGTATAGTGAACACTGCTTACAATGGTTCGATCGCCAAAAAGAGCTCAAGGGATGCAATGGCACTCTTCGAGGAGATGGCAAATGAAACAAGGAAATTTTGTACGAGGTCTAGGATGAAGCAGGTGGATGAACCATCTCAATCCCCGAAGTTGGAGGAGCAAGTCCAAGCTCTTGTCTCCATGATGAAAGAATTAATGAAAAGGGAAGTCCAACAAGGAAAAGTGTGTGTTATTTTCTATCTTGATCATCACGCGGATATGTGCCCACAAGTGGAGGAAGACATTGAGGAAGTTTAGGCGTTGGATTCAACAATCGTGGGAAAAGGCCAAAGTCTACTAAGAGGCAACAACAAGGGTTCCGTGGGAACAAAGGAGGATAAAGGCAAGATCCCTATGAAAACACCTTCAACCTTAGGTACCGCGATGACCCTAAATTCTATTGGCGTGAAGAGAACCAAATGAAAGGGTACAACAGAGGCGAAAAAGCTCCACCTTAACTCTATCGGATGGGATAAGGGTCTTCAAACAACAATGCCTCAGTTTACAAGTCGTACTGAGAGGAAATCCTTAAAGCAATCTCTCAATTGGCCAAGAAACACGACATCTTTGCGGAGCGTACAAGGCGAGAGCTTGAAGATCTTGGAACTAGGGCATTCTCGAGCATCAAGAATCTTGAGATTCAAGTCGGGTAACTTGCCACCTCGGTAAGTCGACTTAAGGCCAAAGAGTCTGGAAAACTTCCTTCCCAACCGGAAGTCAATCCGAGGAATATGAGCACTTTAAAGTTGGGAAGTGGGAATGAGGTGCGTGAGCTCGAGAACGAAATCTTAAAAGAGGATGACCTGATCATGGACAACAACAAAACCAACTTGGAGAAGCAAGAATTGGTTGTGGAGGAACCCGTGAAGGAGCTTCCAATACCAGAAGCAAGGGTCAATCTTCCTTCCCCTTGAATGTTACAAACAATGATGATCATATCCGAAAAATCTTTGAAAAGGTGGAGGTTAGTTTTTCGATCTTAGACTTGATTGAACATGTTCACTCATATGAATTGTTTTTAAAAAATTGCATGTACAAGAAGAGGAATAAACCCCTTAAGAAAATAGCTAATGTGAAAATAAGGGGAGTAGCCACGACTTCTATGTCCTTTTATGCACGATGGTGGTGCACCCTCAATTTTATTAAGGAGACATTTTCTTAAAACATCAAGGACAAAGATCGATGTTCGTTCTGGAACACCAACCTTAGAGGATGACATGGATAGAGTTGGGTTTGGTATTTACAAGTCTAAGCATGATTAACCTAATCCCTCTCTTGTTTGTAAAGGCATAACCTTATGTGAAGATGATATTTAACTTGATGACTCTTGTGTGAAGGATAATGATAATTGCCTTGATGTGACTCTGTATGATAATTAGGAAGATAACATGCTTAATGAGATTTTTGAGAGTGATAAGAGAAGCCCTCCCATGCACTTTAACTTTGATGAGCATGTTGATTAGAATATGGCCTTGTATGATCTTAGTGATGATTTGTCTGTCTTGGATTGTTTTTCTATGCTCACTAATATGCAACGGGTTGCAGGAAGTGGTGAGGATATAAAACACCCTCGATCAACTCCCAAACCCAGGGAAAGGGCTAAGCATTAGGTTTGGGCTATGAATGGACATTCACTCTTCTTGGAAAACAAAGCACTTAGAGGTAAGGATAACTGCTTGTGGAGACCTATTCACAAGGATGTCATCGTGGGTGGAGTTTCCGATGGCAACTCTGGAGACCTAACGATAGGTGCTATCAATTAAAATGCATGAAAAATGAATAAGTCATGATGACTAGGAGGTCGTCGCCGTACCTCTCAAAGATACTATTTTTAAGCCCAATATGCTTACTAAATACAACTAAGTAGATAGTT
>JAULKM010012988.1:0-14664 GCA_032355605.1 Rubia tinctorum
GAGCAAACACTTGAGAATATCCCTCGTCTCTGTGGACGATCCCGACTTGCCATACTATCTACTTAATTGTATTTAGTTAGCAAAAGGGCTAAAAATAACATCTTTGAGAGGTACGGCGACGACCTCCCACTTAACATATTATCTTATACCATATTTTGATCCCCGAGATCAAAACCACGTCATTTCAGTACCCCACAAATTCAAAATTATTTGTTCGATTCCCAAAACCTGATTCCGGGTGGTTTTCAGGTAAACCGACATTATTTCCGATATGGTTAGGGGTATTTTCATAATTTCATTAATTAAAAAACCCTAATCCAAATGGTACTCTCCGCCCGATTCTGACCCTTCCCATTTGCTTGATTTTGCAAATCGTCCCGAAAACCCTAACAACGATGCAACTTCTACCTATGTTGCAACCAGCTTCACTGGTTCGAGTCTTCAAATCACCGACAATTGACGGTGAAGACCACAAAAAGGAGATGAAAATGATACCGACAATAATCGTGAAACAAATTGTTAGAAATGAAGCCAAGCGTCATTGCCCAAGCTTTTGGTCCACACATAGGATAATGAGGATTTCTGTAAAAAAAATGAAGCATTAGCAACAGAGAACGCATATTTGCAAAATGAAGCTGATGGAATCGTCGAAAATTAAGAATCACTGCCGTCGAAAATGAAGCATCTATGATGTTGGGTTATAATAGAGAGTAGCGCCACCAGAGATTAGATCTATGAATGAGAGAGGCGGAGGCAACCGTCGGATGTTTTCAGAGGAGGGGCGGCCGGCGTAACAGGTGAGACGTAAGAGAAGAGGGAATAGGATGAGAAATTTTATTATTTTTAGTTAGGCCCCTAAAATTTTGTGCCTTTTTAAAAATGTACCCAGAATTAAAAATAATTAAATTCAGAGCTATTAATATAGATATCCCATTTTACATATTTTATAAATTAGTGAAATTACGAAAATACTCCTGGCCATATCGGAAAATAATGTCGGTTTACTTGAAAACCACTAGGAATCTGGTTTTTGGGACCGAATAAATCATTATGAATTTGTAGGGTACTGAAAGGACGTGGTTTTGGTCTCGGGGACCAAAAGATGGTATAAGATGATATGTTAAGGACAAAAAAATAATTTAGTCTTATTGAATTCATTTTTGTTCTTAGGGGCTGGAACATATCTCTTTTCCATGACAATTAATCCAAAAGTAGAGGTTATTCCTTTTACATGTAGTGCCTTGAATAGGTATTTGGTCTTTACAAATTTTCCTTCCCTGTTCACTATTCTCTTTAGGGTAGCGGGATAAAGATTACCTATGCAATGACTATTTTCAAATCTGCAGAAGTTAGTATGGTGCCCTATTTTGAAGCATTTAGAGCAATTATCTGAGATTTCTTCATATTCAACATATTGCCAAAATCCAACATCTCTAAAGCTAAGTCAAATTCTTTCAGTGGAAAGTTGTGTGATATTAATTTCTACACATACTTTGGCTACATGAGGTCTCGTTCTGTTTAGAGTACTAAGCGACATCATAACACCATAATTAAAGAATTTTGGGGTTATCCATAAAATGTAATACAGATTGAAACAATTGGGGAATCGGCATTAGGATCAAAAGTAGCCATCCATTTAGTGATTCTAAGTGAAAATGATTCAAAATTTCAACTTTATGCATATAGAATCTATAATAGTATTTGATAAAGAAAAATGAATTAAAACATATTTGTTATCCACTAAATGTTTCGGTGTGCCCCATGAAGCCGACCATATGGAAATCCTTTTGGAGCTTCTCTATTTGAGGCATGTTCCTGGAAAAGTTTCCCACTAGAGTCAATTTGAGCGGAGCTTCAAACTTTTCTCATTCCTTATATGAAAAATGTAACCTTGTTTCTCCTAAGTGATCGATTTTGTCTTTTAAAATGAAGGGAGTTCTGGGTAGTTTGATGGTAGGTTTGAGATGATCAAGGAGTTGATGGTTGAGAACTTGGGCATAAGAGATCCAAACTTCTAGCATGGATCTAGCTCCGCTATGGTCGGTGGTGCCAAAACATTGATCCAGTGAAGCAAGAATTCGATGAGGATTTTCCAAGAAATGTGGAGCAAGTTTTTCAAGAGAAAATTAAAGTTGCATGAGATTCAAATATTTTATTGTGTTGTTTTCCTATGATGGGGCTTTTACATATAAAAGGCAATGTGGCTAGAATATTTTTTAAATAGTAGTATGTGGGACTATTTCTGAAAGAGTGTTATGTGTTGTTTTGTGTTGTCTTAGTTGTTGTAAGTGTATATAAGTTGTAAATTCCTATGTGGAGGGAGTTTTTCATGAGAAAATTAAAGTCGCATAAGATTCAAGTATTTTATTGTGTTGTTTTCCTACGATGGAGGCTTTTACCTATAAAAGGCAATGTGGCTAGAATATTTTTTTAGTAGTAGTATGTGAGACTGTTTCTGAAAGAGTGTTATGTGTTGTTTTGTGTTGCCTTAGTTGTTGTAAGTATATATAAGTTGTAAATTCCTATGGGGTTGGTGGGTTGGGATGCTGGGAATGACCCAAGTTTAGGCTAGGGATCTCACCGGTTATGTGATAATCTGAGTCATATGGATTGGTTGAGAGGGTAACTCCGATTATTAGGGCTGCATGTTCTGATTTTGTCCCTTTTGGGATGTTATAGAGATATTCATGCTTGTTGTTAGTGTGTGTCTTTTAAATGTTCTCATGTTTTTATAAGTTTCATTATTAGGTGATGTGTGTAATGGTTTTTCTGCAGGATCGGCGGGTAGGATTAGCAAATGCATGGTTAAGATGGAGGGTGATGAAGAATCTCCATCAGCTGGATATATATGGATGGGATTTAAGGAGAACCAAAGCGAGGGAAGGTTCAGACTCATGGTGGATGAGGTCTAGGGGAAAGATGAGCTACACAGTTAAAGGACTCGTGAAACTTGAATGGATTCACAAGGGTGTTCAACTGTGGATACATCGAAAAATGTATTCCAGCCAAGCGATCATTTGCCTTGCTGGTATACTAGCGTACTAGGAGGATATTGCTTCGTCATGTGGGCACTTTGGGAAATAGAGAAGGTACAGTGGGAGAATTGGATAGCTATTCTCCTACGTCATCTCCTTATAACCTTAGTAGGCGTACTAGCCTACATTGATGTACTTAGTTAAATATTTACCTATGTAATAGGTTCGCTATTTGACATTAAGAATAATTTTTGGGGAAGTTTTATATGCTAGAGAGGCAAATTTTGCTGTAATCTCTAGTTTTGTATGGCTTTGAGATTAATGGGGGGAAAATTTATTAGTCTCAAGAATTAATATTTATGGTGTATTGTATTTCACATTGCTAGCATCGCTTCACTGCACATTGTTAGTATCACAGTTTGCGCTTAACTTGAGTAGCTGATATGAGCATGACTCTGTAGGATATCCCTTCGTCGATGTGTAATGTTTATGTTTTGGTGTGTCTATTTTTGTGGTTAAGCAGTCCTTATGACTATGTTTTTTAAAATAGCGATCCATAATTATTTATGTATAAGTTTATACGCATGTGAGATGATTGTCATGGGCGAGCGTACCATTATCATAGATCAATGGGGGCCTTATATGGGTGTGTTTGTGTTGTTGTTGCGATCTTCCTTGAGTCGTTGCACCATTTTGTTGCTTGCCAGCTTCATCAGGTAGGTATAGCCTTTCCATGTGTTCTGACAGGGTGTTAACTATGGCTTGGGATCCAGTCTTTCCTAGGGATTTTAAAGACCAGAAAAGAAAATATTGATCCCCATTGTCGGTGTCGCTGATGTAGAGGATCCTTCCAAATAACTATAAATCCCAGATTCAATATGGGTTAGCCCAACCCCTTCAAACACCTGTAAGAAAGTCATGGGGGTTGTCCCTTGAAGAAAACTCTGACACCCAAGTTAGAGTTACCTTTACTATCAATATTCTTTTTATCAGAAGTTACTTACTTGGTTTATTGCCTTTCATCCTTATTTATAGAATTTGAATCGTGTGATGTGGCCTACATATCGTGTCCCTCTCCTTCCTAGATTGTGGCCTAGTAGGAGGTGTTTCTGGTGAGCAGTGCTTCTCCACTGGACCTAGGGTTTATTATTCTTGAGCAAGGTATCATGCATGCTCAGTGAACCGATCCGTTCCTTAAAGGTGGTGATTCTAATGCCAGACTTTGCCTAACTGAGATTCGGTAGATATGCTATATACTAGTTATCATCGTCAATGACTCTTGGATTCATAGATGAACGAATTTATTCACCAAATTTGGAATTTAATAATATTAAAACATTATTGTATTTTTAATGATTTACGTTTTATGTTTTTTATGGTTAATTTTAACTTAATATTTGGATAATTTTACATGATTCGTATCTAATTATTTTTAACCTGCAATGAAAATTCTTATATCTCAATCACTTTAAAACATGAGATCATATTTTATAATATTAATCATATATTTTTAATCAAACATTTTGAATACGTAGCCGACGTTGGTTAACCGTTGGTTTCATCTTCAGTTATATCGGTTGCACATGCGATGTCGGTATGCATGATCAAAGCTTCATGCTTGTACATAACAGCATGACCGATGTCGCATACATGACATTAAGATTATGTACTTCAATTTTATGACATTTTACCTTGGTTAAAACATAATGGAGGTAACTAACATACATTTTACCTTATTTTTTGAACCTAGGTAGAAAATATCTTTTACTCAAATTTGGGGGGAAATCGAGGTAAAAGAACCAAAGTAAAAAATCGCTTATTGGTCAAAAATCTTATAACCAAAGTTTTAAAAAAAGCTTAAATAAAAAGTCATTTTCTCGTGGTAAAGGTATGCCCTCTTTCAGAGCAGTTTTGGCATTCACCGTGCCTCACTTATCATCTTCGAATCTATCCAATCTTGTCACCATTCAACTGTCCTTTCTAGAGGATCATTTTCTTTGGAAGACTGAAATTACATGTCTACTCTTGTCACGTCAATTATTAGGTCTGGTTGATGATATTGTTACTCATCCCACTCCTTGATTTATGATGATTCTGGTAATTCGATTCTGAATCCGCAATTTCATGAATATTTGTGTATTGATAATAATTTTTCATGTAAATACAATTCATGTATAAAGAGTGTATGAGCTACCAATTGGCTAAACTAAATTGTTCTTATTACTTTATACAGGGAAAATAGATATTGCTACCCTGTAATTCACTTCACTGCTAGAAGATGCAAACCGCATGTCAGTTCTTTATGTGTTCATTTTATGTAGTAGTTTTAGGATATTTTGGACTCACTTTTGTGTACTTTTGTGCTTTAGATCTTGAGTTTTGCCTTGAAATTCTCTTAGGAGAGCTAAGAGCGATTCTTGCGCTCTTATTACGTTTCTAAGGAATTTGGTGTGACAAGGCAAACAATATGAAGATTTGAAGACTCTATTTTGAGGTTTGAAGATTTGAAGACTTAAAGAAGAAGACTTGAAGATGAAGGCTACACTTAGACAAGAGAAATGAAGTTTCAAGATGCAACTTTTGTACCTGTAGCGACCAGTGGAAAGTATCTCCTGGTTCTCGATGGCATCTGTCACGAGTTGTGGGGATCCTCCCATGGGTGGCGAAAGCCCTGCTTCAAGTGGCATATTTTATTATTTCTTTTACTATAAATAGCACTTCAATCCTCTCATTTCCCATCTTCTCTAGCCCAACACTCATCTCTTCAACACCCTAGTTTATGATTTCTTTTGTTTGATTTGCTTATGGATATTAGTATGAACTCTTGTAGGTAAACTATCATCTTAGGAGCAATTAAGTGAGGCTTCCAAGCCCATAAAGTGAGAAACTTTATTTGCTCATTTATGAAGTCTTAATTACTTAGCATTTATTGTGAAATTAATGTGATTGTTTACTTCATTTATGAGATGGGATGTTTCAGAATATGAAATGTTTATACAATGACATGTTAAGAGTTAAGAAAGTGTACAATTTCTTTTCTTTTTGGCATAAATCCAAGAACATGGAATTAGAACCTCTTGTTGTGTAGACGATGTTTATATTACTATATTAATGTGATAATGTCGATTGTTTTCATGTTTATCCTAAGGTAGCACTAAAAGGGAGAATCTTGAATGTCAATTTTTTAGGTTAACCCTAATAAATGATGTGTTTGGTTAAATGACTAGGCATTTGGCCGATTGTATGTAGTTGTTATCAAATCTATTGGTTCTTTGTGCATGATGTCATTGGTTAAATATCTTTTGGCGTTGTTTTTCTAAAGTGATCATTGATGAGATTTACAAATAGTCGTTGAATGCTTTTGTAAATTACTCTTAAGAAGAACGAGAAGTTTATCTTCTAAATGGAAGGGGTAGCATTCACAATAGGTAATCAAGATGAGTAAATGAGTGATTATTTATATGATCTATAAGAGGCTTGGAAGTGGAAATCAATTGCGCCCATGGTTTTGTCATTTGTGTTTTTATCATCTTTCCTTAGCTTGTTGCATGATTAGAATAATCGCCTTTATATGCTAGTTGTCTTGTTTTTCTAATTCATAACTTGGAAGTGGGTATGGATGGATTGGGTGGAGATTTTCTTTCACAAGAAGTTGGGGGTTCCTTAAATTCAACAAATTTGGAACTTAAAAACATGAATTTGGTGCTAAATTGCATCAATTAACTACAATTGCTTTCATAAAGTTGTTGATCTGTAATGTTAGATGGCAATTTTGAGTGAGCCGCCATCAATTAACGTCCTACCATCGTCGTTAGTAGATTTTTAGTCGACGATTGAGTATAACTGTTATTAATACAATTCTACCCACTCTCAATTGACTTTTGATGTCGGAACTAGTGTTAGAAGGAATTTGTTGCAATTGTGTCATTCATTAGCCTCCACACAATTTCCATCATGTAATACTAGAGTTTTCAATTCGATTATTCGAGTCAGGTTCGAGTTCGGGTCAAATAGGTTCGGGTTGAAACGGGTCATGTTGAAACTGGTCAAAATCTGTTTGTCGGGTAGGGTCGGATCGGATCAGGTCAAAATGGGTTTGGATTGAAACAGTCGAAGTCTATTTTTTGGTCGGATAGGATCAGGTCGAAACGGGTTTGGGTCGAAGTCTTTTTATTGGGTCGGGTGGAAAGTGTTGAAACCTGTATTTCAGGATGAGTCAGATCGAAACGTGTTTGGGTTGAAAAGTGTTGAAGTCTGTTCGTCGGATCAGATCGAGTAAATATCAAGTTAGGTTCTAACAGGTTTGTAATGTTCCCCGGGTCAGGTCGGGTTGGGTTACACTACTATAAAATAGGTACATAGGCACCGATATATCAGTACTGGGCAGGGGCAGAGCTAGAAATTTTTATTTGGTGGGTAATAATTTAATTTAATTTTATGCACCAGTTTTGGCTGAATGACATATACTGGTGCTAATACCGGTGCCTATGACAAGAATAGTAATTTTCACGGGTATAATTATGGTTGGAAAATAGCTAGCACCAATATTGATTATAATATACCAGCAATTTGACTGCATTTAATTTTTTTTAAATGCTTTAAAACAACTCCACACAACAACGTTATAATTGTATAGACACCAGTATTTGACGAATGGGTACCGATGCTCGATACATAGAAAAATTTCCAACATTAACAGGCTAGAATAGGTGTTGCGACAAACAATGAATATATATCGTGCGGAAACAATCAACAATGAGTGTACTAGCAATTGACAATATCAAAGAAAATCAAAGAGTGCAAGAACACGAGAGATTTTACCCACGTTGGGTGTTTCCACCTATGTCTTGCAAGAATGATTCTACTAGACCGATAAACGAGTTTACAAGGATTACAATCCCTCCCTCTAATTTTGCCCTATTTTCCCCCAGCTACTCCCAGTAGATAAATTAGTTCCCAAGGCAAAAACAAAAAAAATCCCTACAAACCAAAGTTGCTCATATTTTGCTTCTTAGTCCATATCCACACTTAAACATCTATTTCTCCCTACTAGTCCCTTCCATGTGTATGCCCCAATAGAAGAAATATACATATAAAAGTGGGCCTAAAAAACAAATTAAAGCCACACTTACAAATCTCCACCTTGGTTTTATGAAGAACCGGGACCGAACAACAATCAACAACACCGAGAACCTCCGTCGAACCATTCTCCACATCCTCCCGTAGTTGCTCAATTTTACGACATTGATCAAGCCGCAACAATGCCAAAACTTGATCCCTATCACCACTTTTGTAGCCATATCCGCTGGATTCTTTCCTGTGTCCACCTTCTCAACAAAAACGGACCCCTCGGAGACCACATCTCAAGTGAAGTTTAGCTTTATGATGATATGCTCCGTCCTCCCATGATACATTTGGTTCTTGGTCAAGTGTATCACGCTTTGATTATCACAAAACACCTCCACCTCATTTTACGCGATCCCGAGCTCACCGATCAACCCCTTTAACCAAAGAGATTCTTTCACACCTTCTGTGATGGCAATGTACTCGGCCTCCGTTGTAGAAAGTGCAACCACTGGTTGTAATTACGCCTTCCAGCTCACCGCACAACCAAATAAGGTATACATACCCGGTCAATGACCGCCTCTTGTCCAAGTAACCCTCAAAGTTCGCATCAACATATTCTCTCAACTTAGCCTCACCTTCATTCACCCATTTGTGGTGTAAGCCAACATTTGAAGTTCCCTTCACAAACCAAAGAACCCACTTCGTTGCTTCCCACTGTTCTCTTCCCGAGTTGACCATAAACTGGCTCACATGACTAGCCGCATATGCTATATTCGGTTGTGTGAACACCATGACATGCATGAGACTTCCAACGACACTTGCATAAGGAGTCTGCTCTATGCTCGCTTAACCCTCCTTGGTCTTTGGAGAAATCTTTGTGGAGAGTTTGAAATGAGCCGCCAAAGGTGTTTGAACTGCCTTTGCCTCCGACATCCCGAACTTAGCCACCACCTTCCGAAGATAATCACATTGATACGTATATAATTCACCGCATCTCATATCCCGTGTGATTTCCATTTCTAAAATCTTCTTGGTCGATCCTATGTCTTTCATTTTGAACTCACTTCCCAAAAGCCGTTTCAAGTTGTGGACTTCATTCTTGTTCTTCGACGCTATCAACATGTCATCAACATATAGAAACAAGAATATTCCACTACCATCAACTCACTTGACATAAACACAACTATCAAAGTTACTCCGTGAGTAACCATTTCGTACCATGAACTCATCAAACCTCAAGTACCATTGTCTAGGGGATTACTTCAAGCCATAGAGAAATTTTCTAAGAAGACATATATTTTTCTCATTTCCAACCTTGATAAACCCTTCCGGTTGAGACATGTAGATCCTCTCAAGATTCCCATGAAGAAAATCAATATTCACATCAATTTGCTCAAGCTCTAATCATATTGATTTACCAAAGCAAGCAAAACTCGAATGGATGTGTGCTTCACCACAGGGGAGTAGATCTCATTGAAGTCGACCCCTTTCTGTTTGCGTGAAGCCCTTAGCCACCAATCTCGCCTTACACCTTGGCTTCGCAAACCCAAAAATGCCTTCCTTTCGTTTGAACACCCGTTTGCAACCAACCACCCATTGATTTTTAGGCTTGTCCACAAGTACCAAAGTCTTGTTCTTTTCAAGCGATGTCATTTCCTCTTCCATTGCACACTTACATGGCTCTTTGTCTTTTCCCATCACCGCTTCCTGATATGACTTTGGTTCTAAGTCTTCCAACTCTTCTATGGTAACCAATACAAAAGCAACTAAATCGGAGTAACCATACCTCTTCGGAGCTCGTGTTTCTCTTCTATGTCAGGCCCTTGCCAATTAGTACTAGTCTAGGCTCCCATCATGACTTTCTTCGTCTAACTCCTCAATTTCTTCCAAGTGACCCTCATCACTAGCCTCGTCTTTATCCTTCCGTTCATCGCTAAATTTCCCCAATTGCTCCACCTCAATTTCTGCTCTTTCCTCAACAACCTCCATGCCATTCTGGGCCTCTTGAGTATCAATGGCCATGTAGTACTTAGATTTTCTAAAGATAACATCCCTGCTAGTTATACATTTGGACGCTTCACCTTCTTTGTACCAAAGCTTCCAACCCTTCACGCCCTCGGGGTAATCAACAAACATACACCTCTCTGCTCTTGGATCTAGCTACTCCTCTCTTTGGTGCATGTAAGCCACACAACCAAATACCTTCAAATTGTCGAGGTTTGGTGGGAAACCATTCCACACTTCTTCCGATGTCTTGTAATTTAAAGCCATCGAAGGACATCGACTGATCAAGTAAGTTGTCGTGTTCACAAATTCCCCCCAAAACCTCTTTGGCAAATTGGCCTCAAATAGCACGCGTCTCACTCTTTCAAATAGTATGCAGTTCATCCATTCTGCATGTCCATTTTGTTTTGGAGTACCCTGTACGGTTTTATGCCTAACCATACCTTCTTCCTTGATGTACCGGTTGAACTCATCACTCAGGAACTCCAAACCATTTTCTGTCTGAAGCCTCTTGATCTTCCTCCCTGTTTGGATCTCAACCATCATCTTCCAATCCTTCAACTTGCCAAAAGTCTCATCCTCGGAATTCAAAGTGTACACCCAAACCTTACGAGAGCAATCATCAATGAAAGTGATGAAGTACATACCTGCACCTAGAGCTGGCATCCTTGATGACCCCCAAAAGTCCGAGTGCACATAGCTCAACGTGTTCCTCGTCACCTCCAGAGATAGAGGAAACTTCACTCTTGTGGTCTTGACATAAATACAATTTTCACAAAACTCTAAGTCACCAAGTTTATCATCCTCAAACAAACCTTGCTTGCTCAACTCCTTCAAACCTCTATCACTCACATGACCCAACCTTTTGTGACATAGGCTCGCCAAAGATGCCTCTTGCGGTTCTACAACTGCCACCACATCACCAATCAAGGTGCTAACACCCATCATGACAACTAACTACCCCTTAGTGACCTTCTAGACATTTTTTTCACCTTCCCAACAAAATCAAAGTTGGTCCAAAGTTCTAAGTGAAATTAAGTTCCTCCGTAGTTGCAGGATATGTCGTACCTCCGTCAAAATCCGCTCGATCCCATCATGCATCTTAATCTACACCGTACCAATCCCGACCACCTTATATGACTTGTAGTTCCCGAGAAACACTTCGCCCATATCAACTTTATTGTAGCTCTCAAACCAACTTTCATTTGACGTTATATGGAATGAGCACTTGGAGTCCATGATCCAACGTTTGTCGGATTAAGTGGTGGAGACTACGAGAACCTCAGAGCTCTCATAACCATCAACAACTTCTTGAACAATTTCCGCCTCTCCATCTCATCTCTTGGTCGCTCCTTCTCTTCGATTCAGAAAATTCTTCTTCATGTGTCCTTCATGGCACTTGTAACACTTGATGATGAATTTCTTTGAATTCCAAGACTTGGATCGTGACTTCTTCTTGCCTTTGAAATCTTTCTTGTCCGACCTCTCTTGGTGAATTACCAAGCTATATCTGCTAGTACCTTCCATTTCTATCTGCTGCTTGTGTTCCTTTGACTTCAATGCCCAAACAACTTCTTCGAGAGTAATCTCCTCTCTACCATGTTGAAGGATGTCAACCATGTGCTCGTACGACCTTGCCAATGAATAAAGCAAAACCAATGCTTGATCTTCATCATCATAGTTCACATCAATGTTCTCCAAATCGATAATCAACTTTTTGAACTTGTCGAGATGCTCCATCAAATCCTTTCCTTCCGTCATCTTGAATGTGAAAATTTGTGCCTTGAAAAACAACCGACTAGACAATGTCTTCTTCATGTAAAGTGACTCTAACTTCAATCATATCTCGGCCACTGATGTACACTGTATCACCTCCCGCAACACCTTGTCACCGAGACTAAGAATCAAAGTGTTGAAAGCTCTCTCTAACACCTCCACCTTCTTCGCCTCATCCCATGTCGCCGGAAGCTTATCAGACCCATTTAGAGCCTTCCTGAGACCCATGTTCACGAGATGAGCTAGCGTTTTCACTTTCCACAACTTGAAGACATTTGACCCATCAAACTTCTCAATACCGACGCCATCACAAAACAACCTAAATATTCAAGAAATCAATTTTTCAAACACCTTGTGGGTACACAATAAACAACACAAATTTTCCACAAACAATGCTCTGATACCAATTTGTTGTGGCAAACAACGAATATATATTGTGTGGAAGCAATCAACAATGAGTGTACTAGCAATTGACAATATCAAAGAAAATCAAAGAGTGCAAGAACACGAGAGATTTTACCTAAGTCGGTGTTTCCCCATCTACTGCCCGTAGCTAAATTAATTCCCAAGCCAAAAACAAAAGAAATTCCCTACAAACTAAAGCTGCTTATATTTTGCTTCTAAGTCCCTACCAACACTTAAACATCTATATCTCCCTACTAGGCCCTTCCATGCATGCCCCAATGGAAGAAATATACAACATATAAAAAAGTAGGCTTGGGCCCAAAAACAAATTAAAGTCACACTCTAAATAAGAAAGAAAAAAGTTTTGAAAAATGGGTTACGATATAATCTACTATAAAACATGTGCTAGCACTTTTTAACATTTTTCCAAAAAATATTTATTTAATATTTCTATATTTAGACAAGAATAACAAAAATCAAATATTTTGAATCAATGGATAATAGGGTAACACAATTTTTGTGCCACAATGTAATTTTCTAAGATTGTAATCCATGTTGACTTTTGAGACCCGTTTGTTCACACATATATGTCCAAACTACAAAGTTCTAATCGTATATTATTGGATTGCATTTTGGTGTCTCCAATTTCGTGATTCGACAACTCCAACTTTCTTGGAGGGATCTAATTGCAAAAGGTAAAAACTTCACTCGTAACTCCAAATTGAAATCTGTTCGAACGTAATGCTACCTTATACACCCCCATTGGATTTTCTAAATCCGTAGTGAAATATTTATCAGTAATTAGGTACAAGAATATATCTGTAATCCTTTTCGATTTCTCTTTCTTACTTCTAAGTGATCAACTCTAAGATACTTAAGAACATGTACTAGCGATTTCTAACATTTCACCAGAAAATTAAATTATTTAATATTTTATATTTAGGCAAAAATAACAAAAAATTATGTATTTGGGAGAAATGGATAATGGGGTAACACAATTTTGGGCCACAGTGTAATTTTCCAAGATTGTGTATAAGTAATTTATATTGTAAATTCAAATGTGAATATGGTAATATTTAAGAGAAAAATATACCCAAAAAAGAAGGAAATTAATGTATTAGTTTTGTGTGTCTCTCTCTATACATGTAATAGAGAAATTAAAATTAAATAGTATTGAAATTATACTCGTATAAGTAACATTTAAGAATTCTAAATTAAATGGGCCCTATAGCCATATGAATTCAGCCTATTTAATAGTCCAGATAATGGTCCAAGTTGATTATGGGTCAGGTTGAATTGGGTTCAAGTAATAACGTATTCTAATTGAATCATGTTTGGATCAAAATAAAATTTCAGGTTGATTCGCTTGTGTTGGGTTTCGGGTTGAGTATGGGTCGATTCAGGTTTGGGTTTAGGCCCAGATTATCAGGTCAGAATCAGGTTTCGGGTTGAGCTCAGGTCGAGTCGAGTTCGGGTTTGAACCAAGATTATTTGGTCAGAATTGAGTTTAGGGTTGATTTTGGGTCAAGTTGAGGTTTGGATCAACATTTTGCAGGTCTGAATCAGGTTCAGGTTGAGTTCAATCGAATCGATTCGAGTCGGATAAAAAATTTGGATCAGAAATTGACAGCTCTATGCAATAGTGATTGTTGCTATTTTATGTAACTATAGTATTGAAATGATATTATTTTTTTATGAGCCGGTGGACATGAATACCTTAGTACTTTTTAATGATATTTAAGTATTCATTTAATCAAAAATACTTTACTTTAGCTTTATAATTAGATTGATTTGGTTATATTCTTCTTAATATATGTATTTTTAAAGTATAAGTTTAATTAAATATAATTAAAAATATTAGATTTCGGGAATTTAGTCTGTCTATACTTCACATGTAACTAGGGGTGGGCGGCGGTTAGGTTTAACCGGCTTTCGGTTTATTCGGTTTGGGTTATTCGGTTTTGCCCCTAAAAATGCCAAAACCGAATCTGACCCGAATAATCTGAATTATCCGAACCGAATTCGTAATTCGGTTTTGCTTTGAAATCGAATTCAACTGAATAAATCGAATTGACTGTAATTTTTTTAAATAATTACTATAATCGAATAATTTAATTTAAATTAAGTAAAAATATGTAATCTAATTTCTACATCATCAAAATCAAGTTTTCAAAATAAAAATCCAACAAGTACAATACGAAGTCAACCATTACAATTTTAGTATTACATTTAAGATTAAAGTAAAAGAGTTCGTTTTAATATTCATCTTCAAAACAAGTACAATACGAAGTCAACCATTACAATTTTAGTATTACATTTAAGATTAAAGTAAAAGAGTTCGTTTTAATATTCATCTTCAAAACAAGTACAATACGAAGTCAACCATTACAATTTTAGTATTACATTTAAGATTAAAGTAAAAGAGTTCGTTTTAATA
>JAULKM010013009.1:0-14663 GCA_032355605.1 Rubia tinctorum
CACCACTGAAACCCTAGCGCCTCCACCCCGTAGTTTGTTTTTGTCTCGTAATTCTCGGTTATACTTTTGTTTGATTTTTAGGAGCGCTAATTTCCTTCTCTGCCAGTGGTTCTTATCTTGGGTCGCCGGATCTAGGAGCGATAGTGCAGAGGAGGAGGAGGGGCGGCGGGGGGATCGAGGAGGGCACGAGCCATCGTCGTCATCTTTTGTAGATGAAGCCATCGTTGTTCATGAGCTTCCGATCGTCGTTGTCTACAGTGGCCATGGCGGATTCAGAGCGCGAGAAGAACATGAAAGAGAATTGAATTGGGAAAATTTTGATAATGGAGGATTCAGAGCAGAGAAGAATGGGAAAGAGAAGTGAATTTGGGGGAAAGAGAAGGAGAAAGAACGGCAGAGAAGATTTGCTTTTTTTTCTTCATTTTAATTTTTTTTTCAGGGGTAAAATATAATTTGCTTCTTTTTTATTTTCTTATTTTTTTCAGAGGGGTAAAATCGTATTTTCACTCAAAATCGACTTTAATCTGCTGAAATGGGTAAAAACACTTACATAAACAATATAAGGTTATATTTACAATTTCAATTATCAAAATGTTATATTGATACTTATGTGAACTAGGTAGGATTATAATGACACTTTTCTCTATAAATAATTACTTTTTAAATAATTTGAATGAAATATTATAAAGATAATCAAAATTTATTGTGTTCAATATATAACGATTTCTAACTATCTCATATAGTTTTCCATAGATGAATAAACTTTAGAATTTTAAATAAAATTATTTGATTTCAATTTAAATATAAGACACAACATGTAAAAAAACTTAATACTAATATTTTAATTAACAATATCGCACAATGTTCGCTGGTACTTCCAACATTAAAAAACTTTTTTTTTGAAAAATCAGTCATTCCAAAATGTTGGAAAAAACACCCAGCGACGATTACAATGATTGAAATTGACATCTAGCCTAAATAGCCTCTAGCAATAACTAACATATTGCAAGGATATCTAAATTACATGTCAACCAGACTGATTGCCTGTACTATTATAGATTAGAGATCCAATAAAAACTGTAACATCGCCCTCAGGGATATTAACTTGTTTCCCACAAAAATCATGACCACTTGGCAGAGCGGAGCATATCACACATCAATATCACTACGCCAAACATAGATCTTTTACAACTATAACACCACTTTATCCAACCACGATCTATGTTGTCCAAACTGTAAACACCTTGAAAAACACAGATCTGACGTATCCAAATTAATGGAAAATAAAGCAAAACCACAAACGAAATACGAATACACGATATGTAAAGCAGACCAAGAACAATAAATCAACGTGAACAACTAAATCGAGTTCTCATCATGAACACAACGATCTAATCGATCAGGTTGAAGAACAGAACTAATCTGTGGAGATAAATCTCACACTTACTGAAGACGGAAATATAAATTAAGATAAACTGTTGTTCCCCATCTCCCCTAATGGGAAGATGGGGGGAAATTGAAGAAGAAGAAGAAGGGTTGTGGTGCCACTAGAGTTTTTGAAGAGGGACTCAGATTATAAAATGAGGGAGTAGGAGTTTTAACTCGGCGTGATCGATCGCATTGTTAACCTTCTTCAAATCTTAAAAGAGAGATGATTACGATACAATTAGAAAAGGCAAAATAAATAGTGTGAATGTGTCAATATAACTCTCAAATTTTTGAAAGTAAACCCTAAGTTTGAAATGAAAGTTCTGAAATAGCCCTCAGGTACCATTTTCGGTGTTGACACAAACAAAAAAGTATTGACTGGACCCAAAAAGACAAAAATATCCCTCAACTAAATCGGAATTTTGAAGGACTATTTTACCCGTACTAATCCTGTCGCACCATCGTAGATGCTCAGCGCCACCGTCGCACCACCAATGCACCCGATTTCACTCAATTTGATCACGGCAGCACCACCCATCACAAATCCAAACATAAAGTGTCAAATCACAAATTAAAGCACCTCCAACGAATGAGCACCATGTATTGTCGCTGCAGTACGATGATGTCATTACCACTACTCCGGTGAGCAACTCCACCACTGCCGCTGCAATTCGGCCGAAGACACAACCCTCCCTGCATCGGTATTATTCCGGGTACGGGTACAAGTACGATATTCGATAAATTTAAAATTAGGAGGCACGGGTACGAAATGGGTACGATTATAAATAAAAAAATTAAAAAATATATATATTAATATTAATAATTAATCATTTTTGAGTTAAAGACAATATAATTTAATATTGTAAACAATTTCAAGTAAATGAAAACATTCAAATGTAGTTCAAACTTAATATTTATCACTATAATTAGCAAATAAACTACATAACAAGATTATAGTTCGATGTCATAAACAATAAGACTAAAATAAGCAAACACCAAATAAAGTTCATTGTCCAAGTCAAAGAAAGGCATAACAATAAGCATGAAAAACATTAATTTTCAACAATAAACTCTTTCTCCAAGTCCGGCTCATCAGTGAGAGGCTTGCAAACTCTAAAAATCCAACTTCTTCCCTAGAATCAAATGCATCCCCACCAACATTCCAATTCTTTTGATAACTCTCATCTCCCTCAATATTTCTTGATAAAAGACTAAGATTGTTGTGGACGAAAACTAAATCTTGAGATCGATTTAGAGTTAGCTTGTTCCTTAAGTGAATCAATGAATGCATATGAACTCCAATTTCTTATTTATAATTTTGATTTTGAATTTTTTAATTAAAATTTAATGAGGTACAATGTACCCAAATCGTACGCATGCATCTTGACCATACCCTTGACCGTACCCGTACCCGGTCAAAGTACCCAAAAAGTCAAACCATACCGGGGACTTCCCCGGACCGAATCCGCACCGAATCCGTACACAGTACATATCTGGTACGGGTACCATAACCTATTTATCGTGAGACTATAAGTCCTTTTGCGGTTCCTGTTCTTCTTGATCCTAAGAAGGGAAATCAATGGCGAATGTGTGTTGATAGTAGAGCGATTAACAAGATTATTATCAAGTATCGATTTCCGATTTCTCGATTGGAGGACATTCTTAATGAGCTTTCGGGTTCGAAGGTGTTTTCGAAGATTGATCTTTGGAGTGGATATCATCAGATTTGTATAAGGCCTGGAGATGAGTAGAAGACGGCTTTCAAGAGCAATGATGGACTGTACGAATGGTTGGTGATATCTTTCAGATTTTCCAATGTCCCTAGTATCTTTATGAGGTTGATGAATCAGGTTTTACGCCCTTTCATTGGTTCTTTTGTGGTGGTTTACTTTGATGATATAGTGATTTATAATAAGACCAAAGAGGAGCATTTAGAGAGTTAGAGCATTTGAGGCAGGTGTTGCAGTCTTTGCTCGAAAATCAGTTGTACATTAACCTGAAAAAGTGTACGTTCAGCACCAACAAGTTGCTTTTTCTGGGTTTCGTTGTTGATGAAGATGGAATTCAGGTTGACGAAAATAAGATGTGTGCTATTTTCGAATGGCCAGCACATACATCCGTAACGAAGGTACGTAGTTTCTATTATCTGGCTACGTTTTATAGACATTTTTTCTGGAATTTAAGTAACGTGACTTCTCCCATAACCGAGTGTTTGAAGGAGGGAAAATTTTGTTGGGGTTCTGAGCACGAACAAAGTTTCGCTTTGATCAAAGAAAAGCTGTGTACTGTGTCGGTATTAGCTTTACCTGATTTTGATAAGGTTTTTGAAGTAGAATGTGATGCCAGTGGTGTAGGGATTGGATCTGTGCTATCCCAGGAGAAGAGACCAGTGGCATTTTTTAGTGAGAAACTGATAGAGGCTCGGCAGAAGTAAAGTACTTATGCTTAGGAGTTCTATGCTATTTTTAGAGCTCTAAGAGAGTGGGAGCCTTACCTGATTCAGAGGGAGTTCATTATGTTCACTGATCATCAGGCTTTGAATTTTCTCCATAGCCAGAAGATGATTAATAAGATGCATGCTTGATGGGTCAGTTTTCTACAAAAGTTTCCTTTCATTATTCAGAAGAAGT
Organism: Rubia tinctorum; assembly: GCA_032355605.1. Classification (NCBI taxonomy): domain Eukaryota; kingdom Viridiplantae; phylum Streptophyta; class Magnoliopsida; order Gentianales; family Rubiaceae; genus Rubia; species Rubia tinctorum. The sequence continues at coordinate 4,059 of JAULKM010013009.1, forward strand.
TGGGAAAGTCGAATAAGGTGGCCGATGCTTTGAGTAGGAGGGCTTCTTTATTGATTACTTTGGCACAGGAGATAGTTGGTTTTAAATATCTGAAGGAGCTGTATGAGGAAGATGCTTAATTTAAGGATATATGGTTGAAGTGCAACGAGGGAAACATTAATGGAGCCTAGTAACATCTTCATGATGGCTATTTGTTGAAAGAAGATCAGTTATGCATACCTAACTATTCGTTGGGGGAGAAACTGATTCGAGATTTAAATGGTAGCGGTTTTAGTGGTCATTTGGGAAGAGATAAGACGATTGCTAGTTTGGAGGAGAGGTATTATTGGCCGCATTTGAAGAGGGACATGAGCACCATTGTCAAGAAGTGTTATGTCTGTCAGGTTTCTAAAGGTCAGTCTTAAAATACTGGTCTTTATATGCCATTACCTATTCCTGAAGATATTTGATAAGATTTGTCTATGGATTTTGTGTTGGGATTTCCTCGTACCCAACGTGGTGTAGATTATGTGTTCATAGTGGTGGAGAGGTTTTCCAAGATGTCGCATTTTATTGCATGCAAGAAGAAACTGATGCGTCCAATATTGCGAAGCTATTTTTTCAGGAAGTTGTTCGTCTCCATGGAGTTCCCTGATCTATTACTTCTGACAGGGATACGAAATTCCCTAGTTATTTTTGGATTACTTTGTAGCGGATATTTGGGACTGCTTTGAACAAGAGTTCTACAGCCGATCCCCAGAATCACTGACAGGCTGAGGTAATGAACATGATGTTAGGAAATATGATTCATAGTGTTTGTGGTGAGAAGCCAAAGCAGTGGGATTTTTCTTTGCCAATGGTCGAATTTGCTCATAACAATGCAGTGCATTCAACTACGGGAAAATCTCCATTTTCGCTTATTTGTACTACTGTTCTGAAGCATGTTGTTGATTTGGTCGAGTTGCCAAAGGTTCCTTGGGATAGTAAGTTGGAAGAAAATTTGGCTAAGGAGATTTTGGGGGACCAAGGAATTTGTTAAGGCTAGTTTGGAGGCTACTAGGAAGAAGAATAAGGACGCTGCTGATAAGCGTAAAAGACTCAAGGTTTTCAAGAAAGGAGATGACGTCGTGGTATTCTTGCGCAAGGAGCGATTCCCAGTTGGTACATATAGTAAGCTTAAACCATGTAAGTATGGTCCATTTAACGTGTTGCAAAAGATTAATGATAATGCTTATGTTGTGGCTCTTCCGGATACTATGAGTATTTCCAACACTTTTAACGTGGTTGATATTTATGAGTACCATTAGGATAAGGTTTCTTATCTTGAAGAGAATTCGGGGTCGAATTCTTCGGAGGAGGAGGACACTGATGCATGACGAATGACGACAAATATTGAAGAAGCGATGGACCGCCGTAAAAGTTCGACACGGTTTTAAACGTAACTTTTGCGTTCAAAGTCGGAATCAGGAAAGACTGGATGCGTTGGAACCGTTTTGACGAGTAGATCAGGGTCTATGCTGAAGTGAGAACAATGGGTCAGAATCGCCATTTGAGATCATTTAAGGCCTCAAAACGCCAATTTACTATTTTTAGTGTTTTTTCAATTTTCTTTTTACTTCAAAAATAATTCCGAATTTCCTTTTTTACTATTTCCAAATTTTATTTTAGTATTTAAAGACTTATTGTATTATTCAAATACTTTTTAATCATTCAAAATACTATTTTCGAGATTGTTTTCTCTCTGGTGGATTCCGAAACGAAAACCTAGGGTTTGTGCTTGCAGATCTTAATTTTTCTTTAAGATTCGTGTTTTTGGATCTCTTTGATATTCTGACAGCTTGATGAGCTAGTGGGTTCGAAGATTGATCTTCAGAGTGGATATCAAATGATTCGTATAAGGCCTGGACATGAGTGGAAGATGACTTTCAAGATCAAGGATGGACTGTACGAGTCTTTGGTGATGCCTTTCAGATTGTCCAATGCCCCTAGTACCTTTATGAGGTTGATGAATCAGGTTTTATGCCATTTCATTGGTTCTTTTGTGGTGGTTTACTTTGATGATATCCTGATTTATAGTAAGATTAAAGAGGAGCATTTACAGCATTTGAGGCAGGCGTTGCAGTCTTTGCTTGAAAATCAGTTGTATATTAACCTGAAAAAGTGTACGTTCAGCACCAACAAGTTACTTTTTTCTGGGTTTCATTATTGGTGAAGATGGAATTCAGGTTGACGAGGATAAGATGCGTGCTATTCTCAAATGGCCAGCATCTACGTCTGTATCGAAGGTACGTAGTTTCCATGGTTCTGCTACATTTTATAGACGTTTTGTTCCAAATTTCAGTGATGTGACTGCTCCCATAACTGAGTGTTTGAAGAAGAGAAAATTTCATTAGGGTCCTGAGCCGGAACAGAGTTTCGCTTTGATCAGAGAAAAGTTGTTTTACCTGATTTTGATAAGATTTTTGAAGTAGTAGGAGGTCGTCGCCCTACCTCTCAAAGATACTATTTTTAAGGCCTAAATGCTTACTAAATACAATTAAGTAGATAGTTGCAAGTTGGGGTTGTCCACAGAGAAGAGAGATTTTCCTAAGCATTTACACATATAAGGTTGGATATAAGCCCAGATATAGATATATACATATATATAAGAATGTAAAGAGGGGGGGTTTGGGTTGGTTCTCCTAAGTTATGAAAGTAAAAACAACAGAACCAGCAAGGTTAAGTAACTATGCTAATCATGCAACAAGCTAATAAAAAGGATAAAAACTACAAATGACAAAGCCTTGGGGGCAATGGATATCCGCTTCCGAACCTCGTATCTATCATTGAATCCACGACCTATTCACTACTTTAACTACTTGTTGTGAAGATAAATCTCCCACCCTTCTTTGATAGTAGTTTACAAGAGTGAATTCGGTATCTCTAGCTAAACCTCACTAACGACCCATCTAGTCGTTCAACGCCTAAAAGTATCCCATTAGTGGCATTAAGCACAAAGAATTAAAAAGCTTGGTAACACTTATAAACACTACACCATGTCTAAGCATTGAACCAATTCATGCACTTACACAAGATTAGCCAAGAATGTTCAACGTGCATAAACTTTTCATATTTTCTACCCAAAACAAACATGATAAAGAATTTGACATTATCACATTTATCTAGCATTCATCAAATCATCAACCATATTCGAATCTCTAATTCATGCCTTTGGATTTCATAGAAAAAGAAAGGAGAATTAGCTATTTTCTCCAAACCCTAACAAGTAATCATACAGGCATTTCATATACTCAAACTTCCAACACCATTAATGTATTCAACAACAAAATTCAAAGCACAAAAATACACATACCAAATCATTAAATAGCTCACATATAGTTCTCATGACATGGGTTTGGAAGCCTTAATCAATTGCTCCCTAGACTAAGTTTAGCTACTAGAATCCATGCTAAACAACAATAGCAATTCAAACATAAAATCAAGACGAAAATGGTGGAAAACTAGAGTTTTATGGCTGTAGAATCGGGGAAGAAGAGTTCCTGAAAAGAGAGAAGGTAAGAGAGTATTTATAGTACAAAATGTCCAAAAAGTATATCTGGGCAGTTGGCCTTCGCGAGTTGCGACACATGCGTCGCGAGTTGCGACACATGCATCGCGAGTTACGACTCAGTGCGCTACCCTCACACGTTGTCTTATTTTTGTACAAGTGTCATTTTCTCCTCTTCCATTCGCTGGGCCTTCAAGGTCTTCATTTTCTTCAAAATGTAGCCTTTATGGTCTTCAAATCTTCAAACCATTAACTTGTCTCACAAAATCCTTAGCGCTAAAGTCATTCTTAACTCTAGTAATAGAATTTCAAGGTGAAATGGAGTATCCAAAGAACAAAATAATACCAAAATGAGTACAAAAGATCCCAAAATAATCATATAATATGGACATATCAAAGAACTAGTGAACCATTTTAATTTTAGGAACATTTCCAGTAGATTTTTCAGAATAATCGTTAGAGGATGAGATGGTATTTGTTTCATACAATTTTCAAGGAACTTATAAGTTTAAACAGATATTTTGCTTCTTTGTACTTTTCTTCCTTTGCATTCTTATGTTGGAAATTTAAAGTAGTATGTATATGACTCCCGAACTTATACTGCATGAATGATAAGCTCTGAAAAAACTACCGTTGGTAGAATTATGGTACATGCCCTTATCTATACATTTCTCTATTTTCTATTGATAACTTTCATTTACCTTGCTTTTAACTTCCTAATAGTGCATATAACAAAGCATACTATAAAATCTATTAGTGAGCATCTAATGTTCAAATGTAAGGTTTTCTTTTTGAAATACTGAAGTTATTTTTTCCTTTGCCTTTTTTTATCGTTCAAATTGCTTTAGTGACAAATTAATAGCGGAAACAATTGGAGGAATTTCTGTTTCTTAGATTTTTCAGTTCTGTGGTGAGAGCTTCATTGGGTACTAAGAGGTGATATACATAAATTCTTATTCTTATTACTTCCATTATTGAGATATGCTACATTTGAAAGTTGACCAGATATATTTCCCCATGCAAGAATATCCAAATGAGTGTCAACTTGTAAACCGTTTGACTTGAGCTTTCATCTTGCACATCATGCTATTTTTCTTAAGGTAGTATGTATATGATTAGTTTTTTATGGAGATGTAAAAAGTACATTCACTCAATATTACACGTCAATTACTTTTGTTTTACCACTCTTTCTAAATATGTAACCTGTATCCTGTAACTTTTGGTAGTTAAAGTTGTTGTTAGTTGCTAGAAAAGTTGGGATGATCTAGATGAATAAAACGTTGTTCATGGCTGGATCCTTATAGTTGGAATCAAAGTGCAGGATGACATTGATCATCAAGCTAGGGGTGTGTTTTAAACCATATTTGGAGAAATTGGATCCCTCGGTATTGGCTGAAGGCCTCAGTATATGAGCCTCACCATGCCGTATTATACCAAAAGCTGGGCTGAAGATTTTTATAGCAACATAGATTGTCAGAATTTTGGTAACGTACCAAAACTATGGTTCCATTTGATGTTATGTGTTGAATGAAGTTGATACAAAATTTGTTGAATGAAGTAGATACAATGTGTTGAATGAGTTGATACAAAATCTTATTGAACTATACTTTTATGATACATGGTTCACATTTCTGAAGCATTGGCAGTTGAACATTAACAACACAGTGTATTTGTCGACCTACATTTGCCATTTTTCCAGGTATGTCACCAAAGAAATCTTCAAAGGTAACCCTGACAGGGAAGGAACTTACAATGCATGGAAGAAGGATAGAGTTGGCAACGTTGATATGCAGCCGAGCAGTCTTGAAATGACAGTAGTGGAGCCTACAATTCTAGAACTAGATTTTGAGTGTCCAAAGCTGAAAAATATTTACACCACTTTTCTTGGGCGTGGCCTAATTTTTGGAGAGAGGTATGAAGGTGGAAGCGCCATGTAAAGAATACATTCAACATCATGGATGGGAGCACTACTGCAATGCACCAGCTCATGCGAGTATGACGCTAACATGTGAGTTCATGGCACTCTTTAAATACACCAATTCTGAGGAGATTCACTTCTGTTCAAGAGAGTCATTATATCAGCAGATGTTATTAACATTCTTCTACAGAATCCCGCCAAAGGCATCGAGTGTGTACAACACTGCAAACAAGGCAGTGAAAAAAACATCTTGGGATGAAATTATGAAAGCAATATGTGATGATGGTAATAATGTTATTAAGAATCTACCTACTGAATGATCCAGTATAGACAAGAAGCACTTGATCAATGAAATGAACGTATGGTACAACTTCATTTCCACACGCCTAAAGCTGGTAAGAATCAACAATAAAGTACATCATTCATGTTTGTTGGTAGTGTACAAAATCAAAAAGAATTTGAGTATCTATGTTGGGAGTATCATAATGGCATAAATCTGGGAAAGTGTCAATCACCTCAACTGCATTGGATTTTCTTAGCTCATCACATCTTTTTGCTCCGAAGTAGGTTGCGAGCAAAAAAGTACAGATATTCCACACAACCCAATGAGTTCCATCAATCTGGCTATTTTTGAGAAAAGACAAAAGGCAATTAATGCATTATCAGTGCCTGAAAAGCAGTCAATAATGAATGGACAAATTAGATTTGGGGATGAACGCATTGGAGTTGAAGATGGATCACTTGATTCGATAGACTGAGGACGTTGGGAAGTACTTGACAGCCATAGAAGGTAAGAAAGTGAAGGGTTTGGATCTACTACCTACATTCAACACGTCATCTAGCCACATTGTGGAGGAAACCTCATATAAGGATTGAATTCTTATGTTTAACTCATTAGGTACCCGTGGATGTTGAGTTTCTTTGTATGTTGCTTTTGTATGCTGATTCTGAATGTTGTTAATTAACTATGGATGTTGATTTTGGATGGTGATTTTGGATGGTGATTTAAAATGTTGATTTAGGATGTTGTTTGTTGATTTCATATTGATGTTTATTTTCGATGGGTGATTTCCTATCGATGTTGTTAGTTGTGTGGATGTATTTGGATGTTGCTAGTTGCGTGCATGTATTTGAATGTTGCTAGTTGTGGCCATGTATTTGGATATTGCTAGTTGTGGCCATTTATATGTTGTTAAACTATGTTAGTGTTTCTAGTGAAGTATTAGAGCGGCTGCATGCAGTTGCGGTCAGCGGCTAATTCTAGTTTTGTTTTTCCCAAAAGGAACTAATAGAGTGGCTGCGCGTAGTTGTGGTCAGTGTCCAATTCATGTTTTGGTTTCCTGAGTTGGAACCAAAGAGCGGCTTCGAGCAGTTGCACTCAGGCCCCACATCAGGTTTTTTTCCCAGATGGAACAAATACAGTGGGTGCACGCAGCTACTCTCTCCTTCAACAGATTAGCAACAGGTTTTGTTTTCCCCAGTTGGAACTAATAGAGCGGTTGAGAAAAGTTTCCATGGTGGGTAATGTATCAAAATATTGTTCTATCTAGCCATGTCAAATAAGTACCAATTACCACACAGTTTCAGAGTTCTTGCGAGTTATAAATACGCAACATACTATAAACATACATAATTTACCTATAGAACTATATACTTCTAAGCCATTAGTCTGCAACCAACATCCTATTCTTTGATTGCACGACCCCCAATTCTATGTCATCTGTATCTATCCAAATGCCATCTCTGTGTTTCCTCCGTGTGGCTCCCGCCTCATCGTTAATCAGTAGGGGAAAATTGATGGAAACTCTAATTTCTCCGTTGTAATCTCATAATCAATCTCATCACTGAAACAATATTTCTTACATTTTAAGAGAATCAACCAGTCTACATTGTGCAGATTATCAATGTAGAAAACTTACCTTGCTTGGTCGGCCAAAACAAACGGATCATTTTCATAGGTTTCACGACTCTTGTTAACAAGGGTAAAACCCATTGGATCATCAGTTCGAACTCCGGTTGTGTTGTCAAACCATATGCACTTGAAAATCAGAATCTTGAATTCTCCATAGTCAAGCTCCCAAATATCATCAATAACACCATAAAAAGACATCACAGCGAGGATCTGTTTATTATCTTTCTTACTTGATTGCCACATTGTTTCAGACTCAACATAAACCCCACTATTTTCTGTGGTGCTTCTTGAATCTTGGTCCCTAGTAGAAAAACTGAGACCGTTCATGTCATATCCAAAATACATCAATACTGTGCAATTAGGCTTCCATGAAAATGATCTAATTTTTTTGTCGTACTGATCAACGACATTGCATCGATTATAAAACCAATTCACAAACGTTTCATTGTGCTCTAACAAAACTTTATTGGGAGCCATGAGGGATGAACCTTTGTGATCAAATTAAGGTGTTCAGTCACGTAAGCTACAGTATCCTTACGATTCCTCAAAACATATTAATGAACTTTTGTCAAGTCACAATTTAATGGAGTAAATAACATTCCCCTAGACCTCGGTTTACCCACTTTCCTTCCCACATGTTGATTATTTGGCACCCTAAAACTAACACATTCCTCCAAATAATTTGAGAAAAAATCATTTAATTACTCAGTAACATACCTCTCAACAATACTAGCATCCGACCAACTCATACACTTCACGCATCCCTTGAATACTTTCATGTAACGTTCAAAAGGATACATCCAATGCATACCAACTGGGACACATATCTTTATCTCTCACACTAAATGAACAACCAAGTGAACCATTATATCAGAAAAAGATGGAGGGAAATACATTTCCACCTTGCACATCAAACCAACAACCTATTTTTGTAGGATATCCAAATGGTGGCGGTCAATAAACTTTTGACATATGGTACCGAAGAAGAAACAAAGTCGAGTGATTGAGTACCTTACATCAGCCTCCAATACTCCACGAATAGCAACAGGTAACAGTTATTGCATCAAAACATTACAATCATGATATTTCAACCCACTCATCCTAGAATCCTCTGTAACCACCCGACTAACATTTAAAGAATAACCAATAGGGACCTTCACTGATTTCAAACAATCACAAACTGAGGTTCTCTCATCCTCTTTCCCTTCATTTCTTGAACAAGGTCATTTCTGATTCCCAATTCAACCAAGTCCAGTTGGGCATTCAAACTATCTTTTGTCTTCCATGGAATAATCAACAGAATGCCTATCAAAATTTCACATATGTTTTTTTTTTCAATATGCATCACGTCCAAACAATACCTAACCTGAAGATGCTCCCAGTACGATAAATCAAAAAAATATTGGCCTCTTCTTCCATGAACCATCACATTTCATTTTTCCTTTGCCTTTATGCTTTCCCAATACTACTTTCAATTTTTTAACCTTCAAATGAATATGCACAACAGTTAGTGGAGTGAGGGATTTCCTTCATTCCCCCCCCCCCAACAAAGTTGACCAAAACATCCTGGTATTCGTGATTTCCTTAAAGCCATTTTCTATGGCCGAGATACACTGTCTTTTCCATGGCTTAGCAGTTTCAATTCTCTCTTCTCCTCACAAATAATACATGCTTTGTGCCCCTTTGTAACATACCTCGACAAATTTTTGTACGCTGGAAAATCATTAATCATGCAAAAAAGCATGGCACGGAATTGAAACTCCAAATTCATATGCCCATAAAATACCGTCACCCCATTTCTTCCCACAATAACTTCAATCATAAATCAATGGTCTTAAACACACATCGATGGCATTTCCAAGTTGTCTAGAACATGAGATTAATAGAGCCATTGTAACATATTTTCATTTCATGCAAAAATATGGGGGAAAGTTATAGATAACCAACATCACGGGCCAAGAACTATGTTCCTATAACATATTTCCAAATGGATTCATCCTATCAATACACAAAACAAGGCATAAATTTCTAACTTCCAAACCAAATGCAGGATACCTTTTGTCAAAAAATTTCCATTGTTCAGCGTCTGTCAGATGTCTTATCTTGTAATCACTTGGTATTTCCCACTCTGCATGCCATCTCAAGTTCTTTACATCATTTGATTTGTAAATAACCTCTTCAACCTTGAAATTATAGGAAGATACCACATACACTTCAAATAATCCTTCTTCTTCTTCTTAGTCAAACACCCATCAACATCATTCTTTACACCCATATACCATGAATGTTTGTATACAGGACATTCAACATTGACTTTAAGATCACCAACATATAACACACAATTATTAGGACATGCATGTATTTTCTTATATTCCAAACCAAGAGGAAAAAATATTTTCTTCGCCTCATAGAAGTTTTTCGGTATTCCATTCTCATCTGGCAACTTATCCTTCAGAATCTTGAGGAGTGAATTCACACTTGTATCACTCCAACAACTCGCAGATTTTAAATTTTAAACCTCCATCAAAAAGGATATTATAGTATCCTTACTTTTACATCTCGGATATAATAGCTTTTCTTTTTCCCTAGGAAACCACTCAATATTTCAGGCTTCCCCTTAAAATATCTTAAAATGTCATCGAACATAGCATCAATGGTATAATTTTTTCATCTATGTTGTCAAACCCACCAACCTTACGTTGTTGCTCTATCTCTCCTTGAAATGTCCAAACAATGTAACCTCTATCAAATATATTCTTCAGCAAGTGAAATCTAACAAGCCCAAGTTCATCCAACCTTGATAGATACAAGCATTGCTGCATGGAAAAACCATCCTCTCCTCCCCACCTTATGCATAATCAAGAAACGAATATACAAAAGCAATATATTCACCACTCCATCTAGTTGCACTTGGATAATTAAACATTTTTGTTCTCCATGGAAGAATTGATTCTCAATCCATTGTATCTAAATGTAATAATACAAACAAACAATTCAAAATTCAATATCCACACATTATAAAAATAAACACAATCAATTTTCTATGACCGCGCAACACTACAAAAGTCATATGTATATGTATATGTATCAACATTTTCTTGAGAGATATATATGTACCATCTACCAATATAAACACAACCATGTTCACACTCACACAACATGATATAAACTATCTTTAAGAATAGAAATCATTAATAAATACAACTAAACTCTCCCCATGCATGCATTAATGGTTATAACCACGACTAT
>JAULKM010013019.1:0-14663 GCA_032355605.1 Rubia tinctorum
TATAGGGATGTGGGTTGTGATTTAACTCTCCACTCTAGTAGCAAGTAAGTATTCCATTCCTAAATTTGTATTTTCATATTCAAATTTGGATTTTAGCTTAGTTCAATTGATATGAGAGGATGTGTTTAAGTATGGGTTGATTGAATCTAGGCATTGCATAAATATATGTGGTGGATGTTATGAGAGCATGATAATGAATGTTTTCATTGAAACACATATATAAAAATACACACACATGTATATATATACATACATACACACCCACACACATATATATACACATATATATAGGGGAGGGTTCAGGTGAGACAAGTCATTTATGTGAGACAAAATCTCATCCATTAAATAGTTTAATGTACGGTTCAGATTTGATGCAATATCTTAAAACTGTAGCTTTTTAATTTCATTTACACAACTACTATTTTTTAGGAAAACGAGGATCCTTGTTGGGTAAAAATTTGGGTTATAACAATTCATTAGCCTTACGCCGCCTCATCTTGATGTCGCCGCCTCATCTTGACGCCTTTGCCTCATCCCGACACCGCAGCCTCATCCCTGCTGTCGGTACGCCTCAGCCCACACCGTCCCCTCCATCTCTCATGACTGTAACTCTTTTTTCATATCGTCGTTCATTATTAGTTACTTCCCCACGAGAGGCTTAATTTCTCAGCGGTAAGTTCAATTTGTTTCCCCTTATTCTCACTCTCTGTAATTATAAGTAGATTCTCTGTATAAACACAATTATTGTTCTGATGCAGCTTCTTTCAACCTTCGGTTCCATTAACATTTTCTGTGTGTTTCAAGTTCCCTTTTTGTTCAGGTTAATCAAGTTTATAATGGCTTGTCGAGATTTGCTTTTATTCTGTGGTTTAGTAATGTAGTAAAAGTGTTTGATATTATTTCTATATGAACTTTCAATTCACATATATACCTAATGCTCATAGAATTATTTGGAATCCAAAAGGTTGGGTGCAAAAATTAGTGCTTTCAGTGTGGTGGAGTATCTGGAATGGTACATGATTCATTAATCTAATTCATCTAATATAGAACCCCCATGGATATTGGAGCCACATTCATTTCTCTGGTAGAATTTTATCTTTGTGTATTTTAACTTCCTTCTTGCTGGAGCACTTCGAAATACATACAAAAAGTCTCTATACTCAACAATGTGTCTCCAATCAAGTGATTGAGCTCCATTTTAGCTGTTAAAGTTATTGCATCATTGTTATGGGTGTCCAATCAGTTCTTGTCCATCCAATGTAGAGCATACACATGTGTTTATGATACTGTGGCATATACTCTTTAATTCGTGTATGTTCTTTTCTCTCTAATACATAATGCACCTTTAATTCTTCTGATGTAATTATTCTTGTGCAATTTTGAGTTTATCAACTGATGCAGTTATTGCTACACAGTTTGATTGCTAGTAATGTGCTTCCAGTGTGAAACTCAGGAGCTATGATGTTTACATTCGATTCCATGGGCAAAATCCAAACTTGATTAGGATTCGTAAGTGGCTCAAGTCAGAGCTGCAACTTCAAGGCATTGCTTGCTTTATAGTAGATAGAGCTAGGCTGGAAACCAAAGCCATGAGATTGCTGATAGGGTTATTTGTTCGTTGTCATTTTGGTGTTGCGTTGATTACCTAGTATAGCTAGCACTTTCTCTTTTAAAAAAAATCTTGTATGTGTTTTAGGTGTAGATTGAGGGTGCTTCAAGTTTTACTTTTAGGTGTGCTCTATAGGTGCTTTAATTTTGGTTTGTAGGTAATTTAACATATTTTGTAGGTGCTTTAAGTCTGAATTGAAAGACCTTTCTTAAGTGATTTCCACAACTTATGCTTATAATTCTTTAACTTATACTTATAGTACTTCAACTTAAGTATATCTTGTAAGTGCTATGAGTGTAAAGTATCGGTGCTTCAAATTATGTTTGTAGGTGCTTCTAAGGTGTGGTGAAGGTGGTCAAACTTTTATTTGTTGGTGCTTAGAGTGTGTGCTGAAGGTGCTTCAACTTATGTATGCAGGTGCTTTAAAATTTTACTGATCGTGCTTCAACTTCAAAATGAATATATATTAGTGATATATAACTTAATAAAAAATTATTTTTCCTAAAATATACTCCAAACAACACGGATTAATTCCAAGATTTTTTGTCCTCTATATAAGGTGCTTTACTTATAAGGTGCTTTTAGTGTTATTTGTAAGTACTTGATGTTAGGCTTGATGGCCCTTGAAGTAATGGTTTATGTGCTTCAAGTATAGATTGTAGGTGCTTTAACTTATTGTTTTAGGGGCTTAAAATACATATTTTCTGTGCAATGAAATGGATGTTATGAAATGGATACACATGTAGGTGGCAAAGCAGTGGACTTGCACTATATGAAGGTGATTGATCCGAACAATGGAAAATGTAGAGCAGTTCCATATGTTAAATATTTAATGATGTTTAGCTGGTATGTGGGGATTGGCTAGAGGATTATTATATGAAGTTTGTTGTGCAAATTTTATGTGACATTATCTGGTCCAGTCCGTAGAATAAACTGTTCAACATCTTTATCTGTGAAATTTTACTTTGTACACTGAAGTTAAATATGGTGATTGTTTACGTTGTAGGGAGAACAATCTCGTTGTGGTTTTCCTAAAGAATTTCTCAATGAATGTAGAGAAACTGGCCCGAAAGGTTGAGCAACTCTCGTCTGCATCAATTTTAGCTCTTACAAAACCTGCTATATTTTCATTTAGCATTTTCTTATTACATATGTTCTACCAAACTCCATTGGTGCTGATGCGAATAAATCGTTCCACAAACCAAGGGATGATATACAAGTAGTAGTTCAAGATCTTCCTTGCTTTACTACTTCATCACCGCATGGGATTTGTAGTGCATCCGCCAAAAGGGTTAGGATTAAACATGAGACTAATGCAGATTATCAGAGCATTAGAGGCATTAGCTCCCTTGCAGTTGTGAAATTGAGAATTATTTCCATGATAAGGTTTTCTTTGCTGCCAAGTCTTCTCTGTATTTTGATTATAAGAAAGCAAGGGATAGATCTAAATCTGGATGAAGCACTTATAATTAGTAGTTGAAGCACCTACGAGTACAACTTGAAGCACCTAAAATTATAATGTAAAGACCAACAAGTTATACTTGAACCACCTATATAACTTCAAGCACCTGTAGGCTACATTTGAAGTACCTTTATGCTATATTTGAAGCATCTGTAATGTATAAAATACTTTTCATGTAGTTATTGTCGCACCAACAAGTTATAAAAGAAGCACCTGCATATATCTCTAAAATCACTTACAAGAAGCACCTACATATTACATTTGAAGCACCTACATATTACATTTGAAGCACCTACATACAACTCTTGAAGCACTTTAAAGCAGCACCTACATGTTACATTTAAAGCACATACAAGTTGTACTATAAACACCAAGTTGTTTTCGTAACACACACAAATTAAAAGAAGAACCTAAACGTTATATTTGAAGCACCTACAAGTTTTATTCTAAGCATCAAGTTGTTTTCGTAACACACAAATTAAAAGAAGAAACTACATGTTACATTTGAAACACCTACAAACTGTACTCTATGCACTAATTTTTTTTCCAGCTACTAGACTTGTACAAAAATATTGATCCTTGAAAGTTCAATAACCTCAAGCATGGTGAATGATTTTTTGAGTTCTTGAAACTCAAGCTCAAGAACGGCACCTGCACATAAATGAAAAATTAGAATCAACATGAAAATGTAATGCAGAATATAGTTGTTTCATAAAATAACTTTCATTAGCACACAAATTAATTAAATTGGGGATAGAAATTAGGCACACAAACCTTAAATGAGTAGTGACCATCATGTGCAATGTAATGCAGAATAAATTTTAACAAATCTCAGCCGTTGGTGTACCTCTTTCTATGGTCAGGATTTGGTCTCACATAAGATGATTGTCTCACATTAGATAGGTGGTCTCACTTGATCCCAATTCTCTCTCTCTCTCTCTCTATATATATATATATATATATGTTACTCTAATCAATATGCACATCTTATGAATCCATGTATTGAATGAATGTAAGTGTATGTACTTCTTCATAAGATATGATACTTAACAATGTGTACTTATATCGTTGTAATATGTAGAAATTTCCACGGATAAAACCCATTGTTTTGACGAAGATCAAACAAGTGAGAAATATCAATCTTTTGTGATTAAGTTCATTAAATATGCATTCGCCAATGCTGAAAGGAAGAATTTTTCGTATGTGTATTGTCCCTACTAGAAGTGCCGGAACACCACTATTCATGAAGATGTTATTGGTTTGAAGGATGACTTGTTTATATATGGTTTTGATCAATAATACAAAATTTAGTTCTGGCATGGGGAGAACGTGGATGATCATACTAGAAAGGAAGTAGATCAGCTCGAGAAGGATGATAGGATGGATGAGTTGGTTGAGGAGATTGTCAAGAACTACAACGACAATCCTAACAGACTTTCAAACTTGCACAGACATAATGAAACACTTCTAAACGATGGATTCCCTGAAGGAATGACAATCTTGAAGGCAACATTGCAGTTGATGAATTTTAAAGCTAAGTATTCCTATAGTGATGTTGATTTCTCCGTTTTGTTGAAAGTGTTGAAAGAAATGCTTTGGTTGGCAATAGAATACCGCAAACAGTACATGAGGCAAAAAAGGTACTATGTCCAATGGGTAAGGATTATGAAAAGATTCATGCTTATCGAAATGATTGTATCTTTTGTAGAGGCAATCACTTGAATGCAGAGGCATTCCCGAAATGCAATGCTCATAGGTTCAAATTGAAGGAGATGGAGGTTGATGGAGAAATTGGTAATCAACGGATGGAGAAGGTTCCCGTCAAGGTTGTATTATATCTACCTATCATCCCTCGGTTGAGACAATTGTTTGACAATCACGAGGATGCAAAAAATTTGAGTTGGTATGCAGATCAGATAGTGGTTGATCCGGAAGTCATTAGTCATCTGGCGGATGGTGATCAGTGAAAGAAGATAGATGTCGCATTTCCCGTCTTTGGGAAAGAGCCACGTAACTTGATGCTTGGTTTGTGTAAGGATGGAATACACACTTTCGGTAATATGAGCAGCAATCACAGTTCATGGATGGTGATGGTAGTGATTTACAACTTGCCCCCATGGTTATGCATAAAAATGAAGTACATTATGTTGTCCCTAATGATCTCCGATCCTAAGCAAGCGGGGACCGATATAAATTTGTTCCAACCCCTCTTGGTGGATGACCTTAAGAAGCTGTGAGATCCGGGCATGAGCATGTATGATGATTTTCGGAAGGAGTCACTTAATTTTAAAGCCTTTTTGTTTTGCATTGTTAACGAATTTTGTGCATATGGAAACTTGTCTGGATATTCAGTCAAGGGTCACAAGGCCTACCCTGTTTGTTTGGAAGGAATGAAATATTTTCAGTTGAGGCTTGGAAGCAAGACTGTGTATCTTGGGCACCGGAGATGGCTTCCAACAAATCATCGGTGGAGGAATCTACGCATTGAATTCAATGGCAAGGTTGAGTTAGCCCTCCTCCCTTATTAACAAGTGTGTTAATCTCGACCATGTTGCGTGACTTTCAAAATGACTTTGGCAAGAGGAAGAGGAAATCGAAGGTTGCCGGAAGTTGGAAGAAACATTCCATTTTTTTTGAAATACCACATTAGGAGTCCCTTGACATGCGATACTATTTGGGCGTGATGCATATTGAAAATAATGTATGTGATAGTTTAGTTGGTATTTTGATGAATATCCCGGGTAAGGAAAAGGATGGAGCGAAGTCAAGGAAATATAAGGTTGAAATGGGAATTAGACCAGAATTGGCTCCTGAGCAACGGGTTTTTAAGACATACTTTCCCGCTGCTTGTTACATGCTTTCAAAAAGTGAGAAATAGTTGATATGTTCCAGCCTCAAAGGTATGGTTGTCCCGACGGGATACCTTTCTAGGGTTAGCAATCTAGTATCCGATGAAGGATTGAGATTGAGTAATATGAAATCACACGATTCACATTGTTTGATTCAAGAATGTCTCCCGGTTGCGATCAGATCCATCTTTCCAACTCATGTCAGAAAGTGTATAACCCGGTTGTGTCACTTCTTCAAGGCAATATGTTGTCAGGAGATTAGGCATTAGAAATTGTAGGAATTGCAGGAGGAAATAGTAATTGTGTTGTGTGAGTTAGAGATGTATTTCCCTCCCCCATTCTTTGACATCATGGTGCACTTGTTGGTTCGCATTGTACGAGAGGTATTGATATGTGGTCCTTTTTATTTTCGATGGATGTATCCCTTCGAGAGGTATGAAGATATTCAATGGTTATTTGAAAAATCAATATCATCTGGATGCTAGTATCGTGTATAGGTGTGTGCCCGGGGAGATGATAGAATACTATATGGAATTCATGAAGAATCAAGAGTTGGTTGGTGTGCCAAAACCATGCCATGGTGACATAGTGTGTGGCAAAGGTTTGCGGAAAAGAACAACCAGGTTATTAACCCCCGACGAGTTGATGAAAGCACACTTATATGTTTTGCTTAACTTAGATGTGGTTCTCCTGTACGTAGATATGCACATAGAAACTATCAAAGAGTATCACCCAGGTTGGTCGGAGAAGCAAGTACTTTTAGAACACAATCACACCTTCATTGATTAGTTGTGCCATACAGTAGTCAGAGAAAGTCACGGTGACACCTTGAATTGGTTAGCCTTCATGCCTTCTGCAACTGCAATTTCTTTCACAGGATATGACGTGAATGGGTTTACATTTTCAACCTTTAAATGGGACACACACACACCGCTACACAGAATAGTGGCGTTAGCATTTTTGCAGAAGCTTTATGTGTAAGTAGCACGAAGGATAAGAATCCCTTGTATAAGAACATGTGTTACTATGGCGCGATTGAGGAAATATGGGAACTAGTCTACACAAGTTTTAGGGTATCACTTTTCAAATGCAAGTGGGTTGATAACAATTCTGGTGCATCGGTGGAAAAACTAGGCTTTACAGTCGTCAATTTGGCCAGGACTCATTCAACTGGCGATCCATACATCCTAGCTTCCCAAGCTACACCGGTGTTTTATGTTGCCGAGCCTTGTGATTCTAGAAAATTAGTCGTCATTTAGGGTAAAAGTCAATTTGTGAGAGATTGTTGTCCATCATCACTGTCTGGTATTATTCCACACACTTCACCCAACACGAGTATTGTTGGCCAGGAGGAGATATTTGGGGGTGGATCAAGCTTTGAGGAGATACCACGAAGAAGAGGTGTGGATTGAGAGGCAACTTAAATCAAATAAGAGGAAGAAGAAGACATAGTTTAGACCTACACATCATTTTAAATAACCTTGATGAATGTTTATGAGACTGTCCTTCTTTTAATATATTTAGTAATCCAAAGTCTATCCTTAGTATCCCAAAAGATGATGCATTGATTCTACTGGGAAACTTAATAATCGACATCGCAAAGACGTCAGTGGACAAATCGATGTAGACGACATGTTGTGTGCGACTTCGTGAATGTAAGGTCATGGCATGAAAATTGAATAGAATGTTGATGAAACAGAGTAATTGTCATCGTATTAGTAATCGGTGACTGATTTGGTCTGAAACAATTGGTCACGACAACATCCCAACTGCCCATCGTTCAAAGTCAGTGCCTAAATCAACTTAAATCAATTAATTCATGCAATGTCGCTAGCATATCAGTAACCCCTCTGTTGAACTGATCTTATGATGTGAGAATATAGTGTGACGTTGCATATGTTCAGTTTTCCTTTGAAAACATTACTTCTGAACATAAACAACCAGAACATGGAATGATCCATTTAAGGGTCTCATTCCAAGTTCACAACTGCCAAACTGCTATTTTATATTCTACTAAAACATTAACACGAATACTAACATAGAATCCATATCACAAACACTAACATAGAATCCATAAAGAACAAATGCTAAAATATAGAATCTAAATCACATCCTTCCATGTCATAAAAGGGACCGAATTCATAGTTCACCAAAATCAAACACAAATACTAGTACAAGGCCATTAATGCGAGAATGAAACGTGAGGGTTGAGATAATTATCTTCCGATGAATTTCCATAGTCGGATGTCTGTTTCAAATGCTTCCTCCCATCTTCTTCCGACTCGGTCTCGGTCTCGGTCTCACCACCGCTAGTGTCGGTGCCATCTTCACCGTCGGCTAGCCCCTCGTCCTCATCCCCTGGTGTTCTTACCTCATAGACCGAGATCTCTTCCTCTTCCTCGGAGTCATCTTCCTCATTAGAGGTTCAACCTTCATGGGGTCCATACGATGTGCGTTAATAGCATCGGAAAACATTGCCCTCAGGTCCTCCAACTCCGTCATCACCTAGCGCACATGGGCTTCCGTGTGATGTGCAAGCGCCATTGTCTCTGCCAAGTCCCTAATGATAATTCCCCATGTACTGCACTTCACTCTTTTAATTGAATAATATAAAGGAATGTTAATGTCATAAAATGGTTACAATTTAAAATGGGCAACTATTGGTAATGAGATGGAATTTAATGGACTTTCGTACTCATTCGTGGGACAACAATGGAATCTTAAGGATGCGTTGCTGTGGGTGCCAATGAATTACCTTCGGAACCAGGCTAGGTAGGCACTTCAAGATTGCCCTTGGGGATGTTGTGATCAAACCACGTACCCACTTCCCAATGTTAGTGCTTCTTGTTGAAGTAGTTCAGATCATAGTACCACGACTTAATATTGACAATTAATTTTATTTGAACTTTTGCTTCTCCAAGAGGGCAGTGATAATGTTTCCATAGGGGAGGGTACGACTATTCAGAGTGAGGGATGCCGTGTGCATCTCATTGATGATAGTGTAATTAGGGTTTTCTCCGTGATGTGGTAGTACAAGACGGGACCATTGATAATGCACTCGGAAGGATGCCCGACGGGTATGAGAATTTTCAAAATTATGATGTACATTATCCTCTCCTCAAGTTCCAGTACATCAATCTTGATGGACCTCGGTGTGATAAGCGCGTTGCCCACTCTAATCTTGAAGTACTTTTCTACCATAATGTTGGGGTCCAGTGCCCCTGTTGGATCATCCTCGTTGGCACTAGGAGGCCAAGATCCCCCGCAATATACTTGCATCAGCACAACCTTTGTCTAATTATCTCCTCCAATGGTTCAACAAATGGCCTCTTTGATTAGTTTCGCCGTCAACTGCATGGTCACGCTAGCTATTCACTCTTGTTGTGTATTTTGTGTTGGCTATATGTCAAAATTGGCGTAGAACTCCTTGACCCCCATCTCGTAGGTTGGCTTGTCAAGGAAAATAAACCCCACCATCCCCAAAGGTTTGAATGGCTCCAGAAAAACATCCAAGTGGAGCGGTTCCACGTCTTTGGGAAGCATGCATCTGACCTTCTTCGCCCATCGGTTCCTCACAAATGCAAAATGCTTCTCGTTTTCCTAGGACAAGAAGCATTTTTTTAATCAAATGTAGGAGATGGAAGTTCGTCAATGGTCCTTGCTTTTTTGGAGTGGGAGATACTTGCTCTATTTTTTTGTCCCTTGGTCATTTTTTTCAGTTTGCTATAATGGAGACATCTATTAAACAATAAAATGAGTGAAGGTTAATCAGACAGACCATTCAGTGAATGGATTGTATTTTTTGACCAAGATCGCAAATACTTTGTAGAACTGTTATCAAGATCGATATGTCAGCTACGAAGTGGCATATTCGTAGGCATGAATCTGTGATGTCGCATATTATATCAATTAAGCCGAAAATGTATGTGAGGCATGCCCGAATTTCATAAACGCCAATGAAAGCTAACTAAATAAGCACAAGGTTTGCATATAGCTATTTTAACATCAAGCACAACATGTTTCAGAAAGAAAAAAACCATAAATTGCCCCTAAGCCTAAAATGTCAAAACAAAAACCTAAAAAAATGAAACCCCCAAAAACTAAACAATGGCAAAGAACTCAATAAAATACCACATTCACTCGTGTGGAACTGATAGAAATACAATAGGATGGAAATAATAAATAAAAGTAAACAAACATTTGAATTTATCTCTATAAGAAATAGTTACCTTGGTTAGGGTTTTGAGAGGGTTACTCTTCACACTGGATGAAACTGAGATTAGCTAAAAGGGAAAGGGTCAAATTATATATAAGGGTGGGCGGTTTATTAATTCATTTGACGGTTTTCGGACCATTTTATTTCCAGAAACGGTAGTTTGAGTGCGATTTCTAGGTATGAGACTGTGATGTGGTCGGTCTGAGCACTTTATATATTGTGCTACGTAAAGTGTCATTTTAACCAACACTGCGACATCGCATTTTATTTTGCGAACGATGACAATTTGACAAAAAACGTGCGATGTTGCTGACCATACCTACCTGGTAAGGGGATTACCGTGGGCCCCATGAAATTTTTGGTTGGCTATTACCAATGGAATCTGAATCGTCTATCTGAGATTTGGTCACTAAGTCGACAAGACCGTAGGATGACCGACATGTTTGCGACATCGCTCGTAAATGGACCTGGGCCGATTAGTACAGCCGGCCAGCGGTTCTTACAAAATGGGCTTGGAAATTAGTGGGTGTAGATTACATCATCCGATTTCACATAAACATGTCAGCATGACCGATATGTAGTCGATATTTAGGCGACATCTAGGCGACATCGTACATGTATATTGGGCTTTCAGCCCAAAATGAATTTATGTGAGCCCAAATGCTAGGCCCAAGCTAAATAGTATAGGAAGAGTATTTTGGGGTACAATTAATTATAACAGTTTCGGAAACAAGTGAATATTAATATGACCATGGCCTGGCCGCGTAATTCATGTGTTGGTCAAACACGTACTAGTGTAAGATGCTTGACTAATTATGGGATGAAAAGGATTGCCCTGTTTATACAAGTGGAGATGTTATTTGGACTAACGATGAGGCACTGCTCGAAAATTGACTATGGTAGTAGGGGTGACTAATCGTCCTCCTATAATGAAAATACAAAGTAATTGCTTGAAATAGATAAAATAAGCCATCTAATGACATCGACTATGAATAGGCAAAGCCAATCTTAACCTTAGGATGGGTAATATTAAAACGTTCCCTTACACATGTATGTTAGTAGTTTGTGGGGTTTATAGTAAAACACTTAGTGTTCAATGACCGCGCTACATGTAGGATTCATGTGAGATTGGATATCATCAGCATGGGCTTTTGCCCAGAAAAACATCAGTACGAAATGTACATGAGTTTAATTGTAAATGTAAATATAATAAAATTATTTTTTAAATTTAGACGTTGTCATTTTTTTTCAAAATTTTAATTTATATAACATATTTTTAAAATTGAATTTAATTTCAAAAAAATGTAAACATAAAATCAAATTTGATTTTTGCCCAACTAAGCCCACTTTAAGCCCAAACCCTAGTCCTACATAACACTTAAACCCTAATATAGTAAGAAAACCCTACATTTTAGTTCTATCCCACCCGTCTCCACTCTATATTTGCGCTCCGTTTTGGCGTGTCTCCACCGTGTTTCCAACGTGTCTTCACCGTGTATCAAGCGCATCTCCATTGCCTCTTCAACGCAACTCCACAATGACTCACTCTGTCTCCCCGTATGCTCCTCCATGCATCTCCAGCCACCCCACTCTCACCGCTCATCTCCGTATCACAAAGCCTTTTTTTTGATTCACCCACCGTGATGATGTCGTTATTTCTTTCACCGGAGAACTTTGTTGTTGTCGCCAGAGATTCGTACCACCGCCTCTAGTCTTGCCTCTCCCCTTCCACATTTGCTCCATCACGCCAGAGCTGTACCGCGACAGCCTTGCTCCGCTTCTCCCCATTTGCTTTGCTCCGTTGCATCCACCGATGCTAAATTCTCCTGCTTCGGTGATTTTAATTTTTTTTTGTAATTCAAACCAATAAGTATTCTCTGCTTGAAATCTGATATGTTAGATTTAAAATCGACTCTGTATTTTCTGGTTCTTACATTGGTGTTGATATAGTCTTTACATTGAGCTACAATATCTTGCCAGAAAGCTCTTGGCACTGAACTACTGAAAGCAAAATAAACATCAATTATGCTTTTGGTAATTTTTTTAAGTCCATAAATATGATCGTGCGACATTGTACTCGCTTCATTCAGTTTTTATTTACTGCGGTTTGAAATGAAAATTAGCGGCAAAGTCGCTCACTGTTCGTTGTCTTTTCACTGCAGTTTGTACTTGGTGCGATGTCGTACCTAATTCGATCCTTCAAAATATTTACCTTGGTTATTTTCTGAAAAATCAAGGTAAAAAATACTTTTTATTATGCCTGCATTTACCTTGGTTTTTTCGGGTTAAAAACCGAGGTAATAACCCCTGCAAAATAGAGGTAAAAGGTGTTGTTTCTTGTAGTGTGTTATGGTGCATCGAGAAATCATTAACTTTTATGTTTGTCCATTATATAAATTTGTAAACCATTATTTTGCAGCGAAGGAGGAGGGAAATTAATTAATCATAGGAAACTGATTAATCAAAGAAAGATTATACAAGACAATGGAAGATTATACTAGGCAAACTAATTTTCAAAAAGGAATCTAAGTAAGTAATGTGTTTTGTGTGCTTCGCGTGTGCTAATGATATGAATCTCCTTTCGAAGACTCTAGATTGCGAAAATTGGATCTTTGCTCTTGCAAGGGTTTCAGCCAAAACTAACAAAAATGCACGAAATTCAAGCGTCTAGCCCACAGGGTACACTCAATTCTGACTTGCTCTCTAAATAGCCCGCAGGTTTAGATTACAAAGTTTCTCTATAAACTAACTAGCCTTCAGGGTTAGCTTACAAAGGAGATTGAAACTTAATTAACCCACAGGATTAAGCAACAATGAATATAATGAGAATGTCTCAAAATTTTGCATATATGATTGATAAAAAGTTGTATAAAAATCTTGGCCAACCTCCCTTTAAATAGAGTTGAAATTCGGCCAACTCCAAACCCTGAACACAACTAGAATCTTAATCAACTTATGGCAGCTTGAAGAAGCTAAAACCATATTTAACTAAAATACCAAAAATCAAATCCTACTCGGCTGATCTCCTCTCAGAATTAGACTAGAAAATATTACCCTATCTAATCTTACCAAATATAATTCTAATTAGAATAAAATAAATTTTTTGAGAAACCCTAATGGACTGGGTTCGAAAATTATGAACTCTTCAGAAGCCCACATAGTCGAGTTATTGGACTGAAATAAAATAATGTTACAATGATCACACAACCTCATTAAAAATCACAGTGGGAAAAAGAGTATAGTGTTCTTCATAATGTTTTTAGTTAATTGACAAGCTTGAATAATTAATCCAAGCCCTAGACGACTTCTTCACTAATTCTTATTCATGAAGTTGATCAATCAAAGCATTAATGCCGCATCCCTAAGCTTCATTCTTGACCTTGTCATTGGTCCAACCATGTCACTTAGAGGATCCCAAACATAACCCTTGAATGTTTGATCAAGTCGTTGAATGTCTTCATTTATTGTGGTTGTCGTCTAGGGATCTCCATCGTTCCCTCCGTGGTCGAAAGCTTTCGCCCTCAAAACTAAATTGTCTTCAAAGGTAAATGGAGATAAATTAGTAACATTAAACGTAGTACTAACACCATAATCGCCGGGTAGATCAATCTTGTAGGCGTTGTCATTCACACGTTCTGACACTTGAAAATGACCATCACCACGCAGACTTAGCTTAGATTTCTGGGAATTTGGAAACCTCTCCTTCCGCAAGTGCAATCAAACCTAGTCGCCTTCCTTAAATACTACAGATCGGCGGCCATGGTTTGCTCGAGTAGCATTCTGAGCATTCGTCCTTTCAATCTTCAATCATACCTTCTCATGTACTCTTTTTACAAATCAGCATTATTTTCTCCATCTAAAATTTCACCAATTTAAAATTCAAAGGAATTAAATCAAGAGGTGTAGTAGGTAGAAAACCATAAACAATTTCAAATGGAGGTAAGGAAGTAGTAGAATGAACAGTGCGATTATAAGCAAACTCTGCTATCGGAATACACGCTTCCTAATTCTTCAAGTTATGTTGGACTAAAGCACACAACAGTGCTCTTAAAGTGTGATTTGTAACCTCAGTCTGACCATCAGTTTGCTAATGACTTTCCGTAAAAACCAGCAATTTTGTCCCTAATTTTTGCCACAAAGTGTTCCAAAAGTAGGACAAAAACTTTACATCCCTGTCTGAGACAATAGATGCAGGAATACCATGGAGAAGGACAACTTCTTTTAAAAATAAATCTGCGACATGTTTTGCATCATCTGTCTTCCTACAAGGAATAAAATGGGCCATTTTCGAGAAACAGACAACAACCACAAAGATAGAATCATTACCTGCTTGGGATCGCGGTATTCCGAGAACAAAGTCCTTAGAAATATCAACCCAGGGATGTGTAGGCACATGTAAAGGAATATACAATCCATGAGGCTTAGTTTTAGACTTAGCCTTCAAACAACCAATACAATTCCTACAAATCCTATCAACATGAAGTGGCATTTTTGGTCAATAGAAGTGCTCCTTCAACAAATTATAAG
>JAULKM010013028.1:0-14663 GCA_032355605.1 Rubia tinctorum
TCTTGAAAGATTATATTTTTATTTTGCTCATTATTTAATAAATTCTAGAGTCCAACTATTGAAAAATGGTCTTCCAGGAAGTTATGGAAAGACCAAGGTTTAAACTGCAAATTAAAAGAAATGAAGACAAAAATTTTGGGCTGCATTAATCAGGTCATAACCTTATAACTAGGGCATGTTGCATTATAAATTTTTAATATTGCAACTAAAATCTTTTACCTTTCTATAATTCTAATTAAATCCCGTCTTTCTATAAGTTTATGGAAAGACAGTGTTTCCCAAGAATTAACCTAAATTCTAAATAAATTGATTATTTAATTTATAATTCATATAATTATTCTAAGATGGAAAAATTTATAATTTTAGGGAAGTAAATACTTCAATTTAATTAAATTAAAATTTTTAATTCAAAATACCATGTAAATTGATATTAATATTTTTTTCAGAATTTTTTTACATACATAAATAAGAATCCGTCTTTTGAAAAATAGTCTTTCCATAAATTATGGAAAGGCCAAAGTTTAAACTACATATTAAAATAAATTAAGATAAAATTTTTGAGTTGCATTACTCGGGTCATAAGTTTATAACTACTACACGTTGCATAATAAAATTTTAATAATGCAATTAAAATATTTTACCTTTCTATAATTATAATTCAACCCTGTCTTTCCATATGCTTATAGAAAGACGGTCTTTCCCAAGATTTTGCCCATAAATAAAGATATTAATAGTTGAAAATTGATATTAATAAAGATATTGTTTTTCAATTTTTTTTACATAAGTGCTATTTAGTCCTATATTATTAAAGTACTGATCTAAATCTGTCTTATTAATAAAACTGCTAATCTAAACCGGCCACCAGTGGAACAACGGTGTGATGATGGATTTTGAGCACTTTTTGGGAAGGGTAATATCGTCTTTTTCCATTTTCAAATTTTGATTTTTTCCAAATGGTCTTTTAAAAAAATTCAGCCACAATTTGGTTGCCACTCTTAAATTGACACTTTTGACCAAAACATAAGGTTATAATTGCACTTTCAAATTTTACAATTAATATTAACACTTTTACCAAAACACCGAATTAGAAATACATATTTATCAAAATATTGTTTAATCATTTTAAACAAAATTGATTATTCTTTTCATATTTCACACAGTTCTTTTTAGATTACTATATTTTAAAATTTAACGAACTCGTCGCCTTTTTTCCGATTTAAGTGTGAGATGAAAAAGTACATTATTACAGTATTTATTCATTCATTTTTTTTCTTTTTAAGAATTGCATAGCATAAAACGGAATAGGAGCCACACAAAAGCATGTACCCAATTCTACTTTGTTTCAGATGGGGTTGGGAGGTTTTCTTCCCTTTTCTTAAGCTTATCAGTTGCCAGAAGGCTTTCCGAGTTTAATTTATTTATTTTTAAATCCATTTTGTTTCAGGGTTTAATAAAAAGAAAACTTTTGACATATTCTGAATCACAAATGGAATCAGAGAACTTTTACGAATTAATTTTGGAATCGGAAAATATTCACTCATAATTTTATTTAATATTGCAATCAATTTTTTTTACTTTACTATTATTCTAATTAAATCCCACCAGTTTAAATATAACGTTCTAGCCGCCATGCCATGAAGCAAAGGGCAGCGACGGTAGCGGCAGATCCAGAGTTAAAGAGTGGATTTCGAAATTTGCAGTCCCTCGCCGCTGCTACGTGCCCCTATATCCTCCCCGCCGCCTGCCCGATGGCCGTGAAGCCGAAGAGAATGGCAATGGCTGCAGCTCCGAGTCGGAAAAGACTGCATTTTGAGGACAGCAGCGTTCCAATCCCAAAAGCGGCGGCCATCACCCGTTTTACTTCTAGAATGGCTCCCAAATACTTGGGATAATGAGATCATATCAAAGTTTATTGTAAAGTTTGATTTTTGTGAGTAATATCAAAGGTTCGATTTCATTGTAAAGGTTCCATTTTTACGAGTAATATCAAAGTTTGATCCCTACTTCCTACAGTTTTTTGTCCTCCATCCTCTGTCCATGCTTACTCCCAGCGGTTTTCTAACATTGACACACTTTCCTTTTTGGGATGGTTTTTTTTAAATATTGTCTCATTTCCTTTTTTGGCAAATTCTAGGTTGTTTTCATCCATTCAATTTACTTTTTACTCTTTCAATGAATTCTCAACCACTAATTCTACCTTCCTAAATCCTTGTGCAAAAGCAAGTGTGCCAATGTTAAAGAACCGGAGGGAGTATTTTGGTACTTGTCATTGACAATAACCACTGCAACCAAAAAGCCTACTCCCACCGTTTCACTATATTTGACATCATAGATTTATGTTGTTTTTTTTAAGTTGAAATGTGTGGAGATAATTGAATGAAGAGAGTAAGAAAGTTTAATGAATGATTGAGAATAATGTATTTTTTGTCATTTAATAAAATGTGACAATCTTAGAAAAACATACAAAAATGATAAGTGTGTCAAATATAGTGAAACAGAGGAAGTATTAACACATTTTATACAGGCATAAAAGCATCATACTAACAAATGTATATTATGACGTTTATAAAAATTAAATGCCCTAATAATGTGTCACATATTAAAAGCGTTCAAATATGTGTGTGTATATATATATATTGAATATTACTATTGAAATCTGTTGTTTCTGGACAATCACCTTTAATGAACTGTTCATCCACTAGTGAATACACGCGCTTCACTATAAATATATTTTTACCTTTTTATATAATTAAAATTTATGAAAGTATTCTGTTTATTTTATATTAATAACTAAATTCACGTGATAATATTTCTATAATTATATTTATTTGGAAACATATAAATGAGACTAGGGGTAGTGTGTATCAGTATTCCATTTTATACCCTTCTATAATAATATAAATAACCATTTCACTTTTTTATTTTATGAGCCACGATAACAATAAAAACATGACCCGTATCTATGCTAATGTATTCCGACAATTTTCCTCTCTCACCCCTCTACATTCTCTCTAATTCTCTTTCTTCATTTACCGAGTTTTCAACCTAAACCCTAGTGAGGGGGCTGCCGCCGCCACCGATCCACCACCTCCGGCGCCCCCCACCCCATCCCCACCCTCCCAACCCCCCTACTCCCTATCTCCAACCTCTCATTCCAGTAGTTTCTACAGATCCGTTATGGAGTTTATTCCAGTCATGTTCGGTCGACGGGAGTCATGAACGGCGGTCGGCGAGAGGCCTATCCCGGACGGCAGTCGTTCTCGCGGTCTCCCTAGCGTTTGGTCTCATGGTGGTTCTCAGCGGTAGTCCATGTCAGGTCCTCCAACGGTCGTTCTCGCGGTCGAAGCCGGGTCGGGTTCAACGGGAGTTTCCAACCCATGTTCGGCCGGCGGTATTTCAATCACCCGGTTGGACTCCGTTCTTTATCGCGGACAGTGACCGGTTGTTCTCCCGGTCGTGTCCCCGGTCGGAGTCCAGCAAGCCGACTTTTGAAGATTCCCGGATGGTTTAACTGAAACTCGACCGAACTCGGTCCCTGCCCACCTCGATTTGGGAGAACTGGTGACTGAGTCGGGTTAATTCGATTGACTCGGGTGACCTGGTCCAACTCGGGCTAACTCGGCCAATTTTGGTTTCCAGATTACTCTTCCTTTCAGGAGTATTCTTTCTTGCTGCTTGTATCAAACTCGCGACGCGCGAGAGGAGGTCACCCCAATTTTTTATTGATGCGACAGTGTCATTTCAACTGGTAAACCTTTCGGTAACAGTGGCAAAAAATGGTATATGTTTGGGTTACAGTAATTCTGGTTACTTGTTCCGGTAGCATGCTTCATTCTTGAACATTTACTGGCGAAGCATGGTTTGGGATGTAGGAGTAATTCTGCATTTATATTTTTTTTTCTCTTGACTTTATTTTTTTTATTTTTCTGGGTGGGGGCTCTTAATTCTGTTCTTGTCATCTGTTTTATTTCAGATTTTTTGATTTTATTGTCTTCCTTTCAGATTAAAGGGTGGATTTTAACTTGGTTTTTGAATTAAAGTGTCAGGTAGGAATTTGTCTCTGTCGATTTTGTTTTCTGGCAGGCCGTAGTCAGTAAAATCTTGTTGACTTCAAATCTGTTATCCAAAGAGACTGTGAGAAGAAATCCAAGTCAAAGTTGTTTAAACTACGAACTTGTGGCGATACGATTTTTTCTTAGGATTTATCAGATTTGTAGACTTTGGTCCAATGAGATTTACTGGCCCTTTCTTATTGTTAACCCAATTTAAGGGGCCTTTATAGCCTTTTGGAGATAAGTTAGAGATAAATCAATATAATATAAAAGATTTCTATACACCAATGAAAAATATCTCTGTCTTTTAAAATGACTGGTTTTAGTCTCCTAACTTAGAGAAAGGATCTCACGGGTTAAATGGAAATGGGCCGGATCTTTAGTTGGGGAACTTCAAAGATTTTGTTTTGATTGTCGGAGAGTTTTGATCGGAGGTGTGGACGGAAAATTTTGTGTGTATTTCACTTGATATTTTGTCGTGTCAGCTCGGATTGTAATCTCGGGTCGAGATTATTGTGGCTACAATACGACCAAACCGTGAAAACCACTTAGCCTTGATTGTCTTCTCATTGCCACATAGGTCATTGCTTAGTATTGTAACATTGATTAGTGCTTCTGTGTACGTTTCTCTACTTTAGCCATTTGAGACATGGGGTTTGAATAGTCCTATCTATTTAGCGTCTAAAATGTAAGCCTTCGGGCAATTTCTCATGTAAGCCTTTGGGCAAAGCTTGATGTAAGTCTTTTTTGGCAACAATTGATCTTTAATAGAAAAGGGTCGGTAACCCTATAAACCCGATTAATTTAAAAAAAAACTAATGTATTCCTACTCATCACAATACAATAGTGTGGGGAGGAAAAAGACAAAAAAAAGAGAGTAGAAATGCAAATGGCATCCAATGTTAGATTGTAGGGGGACTGGATTTAACGGCTTCGCTATTCTGCACAAAGCTCCAAGTTTTAGAGAATTAAATTCCATGAATGCAATCATTATCAAAAATATATTCTTACATTCATGCAGACAAGGAACAATATTATGTTGGAGGGAAATAGAGAGCTATTTGACATTTTGTACGATGACGCAAATACGTACGAGTACGAGTACGAGTACGAGTACGAGTACGAGTACGAGTACGAGTACGAGTACGAGTACGAGTACGAGTACGAGTTCGGTAAAAACGTTTATTTTGAAACCTATTCTTGAATTCATGTTCTATCCCTTCTCTCTTTTTAAATTCCCAAACTCTAAACAAAACACTCGTTTCTTCTCGTGGAGTATATGATTTCATAACACAATTCTAAAGCTATGAACCTAATCATTTATAAATGTTGGGAAAAACGTCCAGGAACAATGATAATGACTTGAAATAATATCCAATTTAACTGACCTCTAGCAATAATCAACATATTGCAAAAATATTTAAATTACATATTCATCTAGACTATTACATATTAAAGATCTAGAAAAAATTGTAATATCACTCTCAGCGATGTTAACTTGCTTCTCGCGAAATCATAACCATTTGGCAAAGAACAGCATATCACGCATGCATATCACAAATAGTACCACTTGATCCAAATCACGATTTATGTTGTCCAAACTATAAACATCTTGAGAAATACAAATCGATACATCCTGATAGATAGAACCCCTAATACAAAACACAAATAGAAATACAAACACACGATCAATACAACTACAACGACAACATATCGAAGCAAATAACTAAATTGAATGATTACCGTGAACAAAACGATTTAATCGATCTGATTGAAAAATAAGACTAATATTGTATGAAGATAAATTCCACATTTATTCAATAATCAAATTCCACATTTATTCAATAACCAAATTGATATACTCTCCTTGTTTCACTAAGAGTGACACAGTTACCTTATTGGGAATTTTAAAATGATACACTTTCCATTTTTAGCAAGATTTCTTCAATCTCATCAACTCATTCTACTTTTTACTTTCTACATCCAATTTCAATCACTCATTTTCTTCATATTAATTCAAGAGTCTAAAGTTAGTGTGTCATTTTTAGTAAAGCGGAGGGAGTAGTATATTCTAATATTTCACTCATTGGTTTATTTTATTCTTGGCCATGCGTGGCTGCCTGGTGCCGCACTATCTTGCCACCCAATTGCTCAGCCCGTCAACTCACCGGCTCCAACACCCCCCTGGCGGGGTCCCCTGCTTTGCTCATGCCTTTTCTTTCTTGTCTTTTTTATTTATTTTATAAGTGTAAATGGTAAATATATCCTAGAGTTAAGTGCTAAAATGACCCTGACTTTAGTTTGAAAGTGTCAATATAATCCTGCAATTTCAGAAAGTGCCAAAATAATATTTGACTCGTTTGACTTTTTAGTAAACATATTTATGGCTCGATTTTAAGGAAAAGACAATTTTGCCCTTGAATTAAAAAAAGTCTAAGTGCTAAAATGACCTGACTTTAGGCTGAAAGTGCCAATATAACCCTGCAATATCACAAAGTGCTAAAATAACCCTTAACCACGTTGACTTTTTTGTCAACTAGTTTATTGTTGGAATAAGGTGAAAATACTGTTTTGCCCTTATTTTTTTTAAAAAATAAAGTCACAAAATATGAAATAACGTCATTGGCCCTTACTTTATTTCTCTTTTTCTCCTATTTTCCTCTTGCATTTTCTATTCTTCCCCAAACTTTCTTCCCGCTCCACCCTTCTTTTCATCATTACAGCCTCTTCAAAATGTGTGAAGTGCCCTTACACAATAGTTCAAGCAGGGCTGTTTCAATTGTTAAAAAGTACAGGGGAAGTACTATGAGGTACTGGAATCGACAGGGGAACCATCATGCCTTAATTACAGGGGAAGCAGCGGCCCTTAATTATATTATGAGGTAGCCCATGACGACGTACAGGGGAGCTTTCGGCGATGACAGCGACTAAAACGGGGAGATGTCACGACTTGGGTTCGATGAGAAGTGAGGAAGGGAAGAAGACACGTCTTCTTCATATTAACTATGTGCTGAAATAACTATGTCTTTATATCGGAATTGCAGACATAACCCTGAATTTATTGACTATGTGCTGAAATAACCTTGTCTTTATATCGAAAGTGCAAATATAACCTTGACTTTATTGACTATGTGCTGAAATAACCCTGTCTTTATATCGGAAGTGCAGATATAACTCTGACTTTATTGACTATGTGCTGAAATAACCATGTATAACTCTGAGGGGTATTTTGGCCATAAAATTTTTAGATTTTAGTTCAAGGGTATTTTAGTCATTTCTTTTTTCTCTCAGTCGGAATTTACACGGTCAACGCCGGAAAGATAGAATTTGGGTATATCGGCACAATTTTTTAAAAGTTAGGGTTAGATTGACACATACAATAATAAGGTAGGGTTATTTTTGCACTTTATGAGATTGCAAGGTTATATTGGCACTTTCAGCATAAAGTCAGGGTTATAAATGTAAATAACCCTATATCATATTTGAGGATACATGCGGCATTGTATTTCCAATAATAAATTTTATGTATATTTTATTAATTAGTTAACTTCCACAAAAAGGGGCATTATACAAAAAAAATCCTGTTGTGATGAGCACTCGTGACACTCAAAGGTGTCGCTAAAATTATTAGTGACGCCTTGTGAAGTGCCTCTATTCAACGTGTCACTAAAATATTGTGACGCATTAAAGTATTGTTATATTTTTTGTGACACTTTTAAATGCAGTTCAATTTGGAAATGTCATTAAATTTGTGACATGGATTGGTGTAGTAATTCAGTTTAGAAACATGTACCCATGTCACAAATATTTAGTGATATCTGAAGATGGAGCAAATATTGTGACAATTACTTACCTCTCACAAAATATGCATCATTAATAAACTCTTTTTTGTAATGTGAGATACATATTATCTTTATATTTTGTAAATATATGAAAAGAGTTAAATAAATGAATGATAGTTATATTCTCTTACATATTTAGAGTTCGTGAAAGTGTAAATGTACTAAAAATTAAAATGGATGAATGATAATAATTCAATTCTTATTATGTTTAGAATGTATCTTGTAAATGTTTACTCTGTTTAGTTGGATTTAACTATTTAGTTTTAGATAGTTGGATTTAGGTGGGGAAAAAATGAGTGGATGAAATTGATTTTAAAAAATAAAAAATAGAATGAGTGAATAAATGAAATTGAAGGAATCTTGCCAAAAAAAGCGAGTCAAACCTATAGAAACATGTAAAAAAGGAAGTGTGTCGAATCCAACGAAATGGAAGGCGTGTGAAAATTTTAAGGAAATAGGAGTAGATTTTTCTTTGGTGACAATTAGGCCTATTCCGTAGAGTTTATCTGTATTTCAGTTCAATTCAAATCAGTTCAGCGTAGATTTAATTTGGTGCAATTTAACTTAATTTAGTCATATATTACTATTTTTCAACACACTTATTTTAGTTTAGTTTAGTTTAGTTTAGTTTAGTTTTGTTCAGTACAAATCAGTTCAGTTCAAATTAAATCAGATCAAATCAAATCAAGTAAAATCAGTTCATATAAACTCTAGAGAACAGAACCTCAGTCTCTACATTACCAAAATGATATTTGATGTTAAATTGATACTCCCTCCGTTTCACTATGTTTGGCACCATAGGTTTAAATGTTGTTTTTTTTGCAAGTTGAAATGTGTTGAGAGAATTGAATGATAAGAGTAAAAAGTTCAATGAGTGGTTGAGAATTGTGTACTTTTTGCAATAAAAGGAAATGTGACAATCTTAGAAAAACGTATGAAAATGGTAAGTGTGTCAAACATAGTGAAACAGAGGAAGTACTATCTAAGAAGAGCTAGGTCAATACATGTTCATGCATTAGTGGAGAAAAATTTATTAAATACGGTTATATCGAATCAGAGAAAACACTTTTGAAGTGTCTTCTCTGATCCTGACTTTGATCAAATGTAATTAAAAGAGGTTCAAAAACTGTCTTTGATCGAGAGTTTGAATTTAGTTCCAAATTTGAAACTCATATCGGGGGGTTAAAAATAAAACAAAAACTTCTGGAAACCTGAATTAGAGGTTTCCAGCAGCAAAGCAAAAATACAGATCTGGAATATAGATGGAAAACATTTTAAAATGGAGTTAAAATACAGATCTGTAAACAAAAAAAATAAAATTGGTCGACGGAGTAAACTCGGCGGTAAATGAGGTGTTTTGCACGACAGTGGTAACTTCAGCGGAGGGGGCTTCACGGTGGAGATCGACAACACAAAGATGGGCTTTGCTGTGGTTGAGGCAATGCGGCGGAGGGGCTTCGCACGGCGGAGGGGTTTCGCATGGCGGAGGGGGCTTCAGGGCGGAGGATGGTGACTCGACGGTGGGGATTTGTGGAGGGAGGGAGACGGGAAGGCGTGAGGGCGTGAGGGGGAGGAGAGGTGGTGAAGGGTGGGTAGCGGTGGAGGGGTGCGTAGAAGATCTAGGGCTTTTGTGTGGGGAAAATGGCCCAGGAATGGAGACGGCGGGATGAAGTGTTTGGTGTTAGAAAAATATACTAGGGGAATTGAGGAGAGAAAACCTAGCTATTTATACTTAGACCAATAAATGAAACAAAATCAGCCCATTAAAGACGGTTGTTCAAAAGAACTGTCTTTAATTGATGCCCATTAAAATGGTTCTTCTTTGATCGATTAAAAATTGTCTTTAAAACTTCCGATGTGACTTGGGAAAATTTTCGAATTCAAAACTTCTTTCGGAATTCGGAATTCTTGAGAAACTACCTTTGATTGGATATCTTTAATCACTCATTTTCCACGCCAAATTGATACTAGTTTTCGTCATGTGGTTCTGCTTGTTGATTTTTTTTATAAGGTAAAATACATGAATTTGTTGGTTCTTATGGGTACGGAATTTCGTAGGATT
This sequence comes from Rubia tinctorum, assembly GCA_032355605.1. NCBI lineage: Eukaryota > Viridiplantae > Streptophyta > Magnoliopsida > Gentianales > Rubiaceae > Rubia > Rubia tinctorum. The sequence continues at coordinate 9,957 of JAULKM010013028.1, forward strand.
TAACTGGGATATTGGAGTATTGAGTTAGAGAGTAGAGACACCCGACACGATATATTTCTTGTCGTGATTCTTCATGCCACTTTTCAGATTAATTGCGTGGCAACTTTATTTATACAGTAATATTGTAATAGAATATTAACATAACTTAACGTGACATAGAAGATAAAGAGGAGTTCTCGGGAAAAGTGGTCTATTCATAAGTTTATAGATAGGGTTTTTAATTTTTTAAACTTTAAAAGTACGTTGTAATTTTTAAAAAATATTTAAAATTATATTTTATAAGTTAAAACAAGTAATTATGTGTATTTGAATGTGAAAATATAAAAAATATAATATAAATATATTTATAAAATTATATAATTTAATAAATACAGTGTATAAGTGAAAAAATTCAGTGACATGTCCATAAGTTAAGGATATGCAACATGTCAAGAGACCTCCTCATAGATAAAGTATTACTGTTAGGAAATAATTTTTACTATAATTATATAACAAACACTATACTATTTTATTAAAAAATTATAATTTTAAGTTTAAATATTTTACATTCTAAGTTAAATATATGATAAGATATATCTGAAAGTAAAACTATCAGAAATATAGTATATATAAACATAATAAATTAAAATTTTAAAATAAAATAACATTTAAATTAAAACTCAGTAATTATTTTATAATTTATGAAAATTTACTAGTGGTATGAAGATTGATGAATTATTTTATATTAATGATTATAAGTGATGCATGCTTTCATTTCTTTTTTCTTTTTAAAAAGTAAATGGAGTATATTTATGCGGGCATAAAATGTTTCGCTTTAAACGGGGAGAAACTTTTTTTTATGTGAATCAAATATACGATTGACAACGAAATGAAGCACGGAATACACTGATAGTAACCTTCACCTATAATCAAAAGATTATAAATTCAAATAATTTAGCGAATTAGTGAGAAATCAACTATTGATCTTATTTTTAAATTAGAAAAGGCAAAAGAATGATTCAGCAAGAGATGAAAAAAAGTTAAAAAAGAAATAAATCTGCACTTCACCGTTAGGGTTTTGTCTACATGCTGTGCATATGTGCCGAGTATTGGAATATTTAGTGGGGGGTTTTAGCATATTGATATTCGGATTTCAGCTCCACTACTAGGTGAAGTACCTTCTTCTTCTTTTTTCCTTTTTCTTTTTTTTTATAAATATAATGTTACTTCCTCCAATGTTTCAATCCAATTTGCAATTTAAATATTCATTTAGTCAAAATTGCTTAATTTTGATCTCAAAATTGAATTGATAAATAAGTTAAGATAATGTTGTGTATGATCTCGTTAGATCCGTAAAAGGTTGTATTTTTTAAAATATCAACTTTTCATAAATTGTATTTATACATAATTAGATATTAATGATTTTACTTTTTTCGAGTCCACTGATAAAAGTTAAACTGCTCAGAATTAGATGGAATGGAGGGAGTATGAAGTTTTCAAGCGTCACATGAAATGGAACTTGCAAACTTGCAAACTTGCATTACATGAATATGTCTTTGTATCCAAACTCACAGTGTATACATGAATATTCCCACACGAATTCATACCGAAACAACTCTGCCCTGCTCATTAATCACGCAATTCACATATCTACTTCATTCAACCGGATTAATCTGCCCAAAAATTTTATAATAAAAAATATTAAATGTTCACTACATCTATGAAGTAATATCTAAATAATATTACTTCCGTGATTAATTTTTTTTAAACCTAATTTAATATATTTATTAAAAACTTTTTCTAGTAATCTATCCTATGGTATCCTAGGTAGTATCGAAATGAGTACTTCTGATATGAATTTCCTTGCGAAAATTCTAAATTGCGGAAATTAGGTCTTTGTCTACACTAGGATTTCGCCAAATTTAGTATAAAAGCACAAAATTCAAGCGCCTAGCCCGCATGGTACACTCAATTTCGAATTGATCACCAACTAGCCCTCGGGATTGACTTTCAATTCGGGAATTTGTTCGTTAACTAGCCCGCATAATTAACTCACAAATAAAGGTTCTTTGTTCACTAATTAGCCTGCAATATTAGTCCACAAAGGGTATTGATACTTAATTAACCCGCAGGACTAAGCAACAATGAAAATTAATGCTCGCAAGCAATAAGAATTTTGATTGATAATAATGCTGTAAAAGTGTATAATATCTCGGTCAAGCCTCTTTATTTATAGGGTAAAATTCAACCAGTACAAATAGAAATTGAAAAGAATTATGACAGATTTAGGAAGCTAAAACCATATCTAACTAAACTACCTAAAATAAATCTAAACGATGACCATATTCATCTAAGTAAATCAATCCAAATATTGGATGAATTCTTAAATGAATCTACTTTATCTAAACCTACCAATTCTAATTCTAATCAAATCAAAACTCCTAAATTATATTATTTCAAAAATAATTCTAAATATGAGCACACTACCTCATTAAAAAATCATAGGAAAAAAGAGTATAGTGTTGACCTCCTAAAAATACTAAACTAAGAAAAATATAATAAATTACATTTTTGACATCTTATCATTCCCTCCGTGGTCAAAAAGTTTCGTCCTCGAAACGAGAATGATATTAAAAAATAAATGTAGATAAACATCCCACGTCATCCCTGCAAAATTTTACTAGGACTCTGACTAAGCAGTGACTAGGATGCTAATGTGGCAAAAATTACTTCAACTCGCGAGATGAAGAGATGGCTAGCTCCTTCGCGCGTGTAACAAACGCGTCTTCAATGGGACGCGAGTGTGAATCTCACACTCTTCTATTTATGGCTTGCGCGAGATGGACGCGAGCCGAACGTCTTCCTCACATGCTAACTGAAGATCTGCAGGTGTTGCTGGACGGAGCAAAATTGCAGCGATGGGATCCTACCGGGACCACATTTCTGTGTCTGAAAGAAGGCCCACTAAAACTCGGAACGGAACCTTGATGACGACGAGCGCTGCCAGAAAATTTCTGTGAGCTTGCCAGAATTAATCAATGGAGAAACTGTATTCGTCGGAGGTGACAAAAATTTGGGACAACACTGGCTGGAGGAGAAGCTGAAACAGGCGGCGAACAGCTAAAATGGATAGTGAGCAGATTGGCGGTCGAACGAAAGATGATAGGCGGCGGGCGGTGGATGGAGATGACCGGAAACAAAGCTGAGCAGCGGCGGCTTCATCGAAGTTGACTTGAGCGGCAACGGGGAATTATCTGGCCGCAGCGAAATTCTGCTCTTTGCTTTTAAAAAATAAATAAATATACAGATATGAATGTACCAACTGATATCGTCCTACAATACCAATTAATGCCAATTGATACGATGGTCGCAGAAACTTTTACTTTGCTCTGATACCAACTGATATGAATCTCCTTGCTAAAACTCTGAATTGCGGAAATTAGGCTTTTGTCTACACTAGGGTTTCGCCCAAACTAGTATAAACACACAAAATTCAAACGTCTAGCCCGCTGGATACACTCAGTTTCGAATTGATCACCAACTAGCCCTGGAGATTGGCTTTCAATTTGGGAATTTGTTCGTTAACTAGCCCACAAGATAAATCACAAATAAAAGTTCTTTGTTCACTAACTAGCTCGCAAAATTAGTTCACAAAGAGTATTGATACTTAATTAACCCGCAGGATTAAGCAACAATGAAAATTAATGATTGCAAGAAGTAAGAATTTTGATTGATAATAATTTTGTAAAAGTGTGTAATATCTCAGCCAAACCCCTTTATTTATAGGGTAAAATTTAGCCAGTACAAATAGAAACTAAAAAGAATTATGGAAGATTTATGAAGTTAAAACCATATATAACTAAAATACCTAAAATAAATCTAAATGATAACAATAATCATCTAAGTAAATCAATCCAAATATTGGATGAATTCTTAAATGAATCTACTTTTTCTAAACCTATCCAATCTAATTCTAATCAAATCAAAACTCCTAGATTACATTATTTCACAATAATTCTAAATATGAGCACACTACCTCATTAAAAAACTCAGTGGGAAAAGGAGTATAGTGTTAACCTCCTAAAAATACTAAACTAAGAAAAATATAATAAATTACATTTTTGACATCTTATCAACTTCCTTCATTTCGATGTAATTGACACACATTTTTTTTATTTGGGTAAAGTGCCAATATAACTCTATCTACTTGAGTAAATACCAATATAACTCTCAGATAAATTTTAGTGCAAAAATAATCCTAACTAGTTAAGGTAAGTGCCAATATAACTCTCAAACTCCATTTTCGGCACCACCGCAGTAATATGTAGGGTTATATTAGCACATTATAAAAATTGATAGGGTTGTATTAACACATTCCTAAAACTTATAGGGTTATATCAGCACATTCGTAAAACTTATAGGGTTACATAAGCACATTCCTATAAGTATTGGCACTTACACTAATTATCTATGGTTGTATTGTCACTTTCAAATATTTGAAGGTTATATTGGCACTTATATCAAATAAGCAGGGTTATAAAAAAACTTTTCCCTTTTTATTTTGATTGTTTTTTTATATTGAAACACTTTTTATGGTAACATTCATTCAAATGCATATACACTTATTTTACTTTTTTCCTTTCCAAATTCAATTTCATCAATTCATTTCGTCACTATAAATTCAAGCATTTAGAATTTGTAAACATGGTAGATCAGTGGCGGAACTAG
>JAULKM010013035.1:0-14662 GCA_032355605.1 Rubia tinctorum
CTACCGTGACTTACCTCTCACATGATGGCTGTGGTGTCGGCTGGTGTGGGCTGCTGAGGGCGAGCAGTGATCGCCTTATATGATGATTATGGGAGAGATTGTTGGAGATGAATGGATAATGTAATTTGTATATAAAAGTGGAGTTTGTCTTCGAAAGGGAGACACTGAATATAATTACATCACCCCACAAGGCCACGATCATATTAAAAAATAAAATAAATAATAGAAAAAGAAATAGCACTAATTTTCTTAAATAAAAGAAAATCCAAAATAGTTATTTATCTCAAAATAAATGTCATCTGTGTCACCTCCCACAACTAAGATCAAAATGGCCCCTATCCTCAGATTCATTTCTTGACCAATTTTACAATCTTGATTTTGTTGAATATCTTAATTAGCATTATTACGAGGTGGATGTCAATTAACATGTAGATTAGGGCATCTAATTTGAAGGCTTTCTACGCAAACAGTTTAAGCAGCCGTGTAAATTCTTTTTGGTCACCATTGCACGATCATTGGTCATATTCATGTCCAATACTCCCTCCGTCCCATATAGATTTGCACTTTAATCATTATCAAACTGTTCAAGAAATGTGTTTGACCGTTAATATGTTTACTTACGTATAATAATGACAAATAAAATGTTGATATTTAGAAACTACTTGTTACGACAAATTGAACAATATCATATACCATGATACTGTTGTTCATAAATCGATTTAAAAATGCGGTCAAACTTTAATAGAGAATAGTATTAAAAAAAGTAAAATTGTAAATAAACCTGAACAAAGGGAAAATATATTATCTAAATCAACAACCTTTTTAGAATAAAAACGAAAGTCTAGAACCTTATAAAAATATTTTTAAAAGAAATATATGTCTTTTAAAACTTAATGTGGTAATTTAGACTGTAATTTTACAACAGATTAACCTCTTTCAATTTTTAAAAATAAATAAATACTTATATCAAGACTGGGTTTTTTCTTTTGAAACTATTTCGATAAGAGTATTTATTTTTAAAAAAATTTAATAATAATATTTACACTTCTATCTTTGTAATATCATTCACTTATTTATACATTTTTTATCAACTACATAATTAAAAATTTTAAATTCAATGGTAGTGTTCGATAAATCCCAATTATCTTGCATCCTTTCAACTATTCGTACACTTTCCCGTATGTGACATAGCGATTTCCATTATAGTGAGTCATGGTCTGATTTCTCTCAAATCTCATAATATAAAATGGCATGAATGGCCGTTGTCGGTCACCTCACAGGCATGTTGTCAGATGGGACCATAGGTGGTGGCGGACGTCTGTCATGCATGCCATTTTCTAGCAAAAACAACATTTATGTCTATAATCAAACATCATATGTGCCTAGAACTCCTCATAAGGTATACATGACATTATATTCACAAAAACAACAATAGAAAACACAATCTATAAATTAAGCATCTAACACAATCACTGTAACTCATATAAAAATTCAATCTTTTGTTCATCAACACATAGAATGATTATAACCAACAAAATTGAACTTGAAGCCATGATTGAATAATTATAATCCTAATCATGATCTGAAGGTGCTCCACCATTTTGTAGTTGTGGGAGTTTGTTTGAACTTTCCAATTTCTTGGATTGTATGTTTGTGGATTTTTTTAAATTTAGAGTGAAAGTAAGGTGATAAGTAAATTGTAGGTGTGGATGTTGGGGTAGATGAGTGGAAGGAGGTTTTTTTGTGTGATTGATCCTTGATAGGGTTGGGGCTTACTAGCTAAAAGTTGGGCGTTGAAATTTCATTCTTCCTCTGGAAACTGGCATGAAACAGACATTGGTTGTGGAGGTGGGCTTCATGTGGCCCATAATGGTCCAATATGGTCCTTTGACCGATGCCAGCTAGCTTCTTACGTGGTGTCGGATAAACCGAGATGAGGACCAACATCGCATCCAAACACAAAAAATGACTCAAAATTAACGAAACAGGTCAACTGTAACTCGACTTACAAAATAAACCAACACAAATGGTGGTGGTTTGACCTTTACTGATCAAAGGTCAATCCTAACTTCTAATATAAATCTACACAAATGACCAAGGTTTGACCCTTAATGATCTTAGGTCAACTGTACTTGACTTCTAATATAAACCAACACAGTTGATGGAGGTTTGACCTTTACTAATCTTAGGTCAACCATAAATCGACTTCTAATATAAACCAACACAATGGATTAAGGTTTCACCTTTACTAATCTTAGGTCAATAATTACAATTCCACAATAAACCAACACAAATGGTGTTGGTTTGACCTTTAGTGATCGAATGTCAACCCTAACTCGACTTCTAATATAAACCAACACAGATGACCAAGGTTTAACCTTTACTAATCTTAGGTCAACCATAACCCGACTTCCAAAATAAACCAACACAAACGGTGGTGGTTTGACATTTGCCGATCAAAGGTCAACCCTAGCTTGAATTTTAATATAAACCAATACAAATGACCAAGGTTTGACTTTTACTAATCATAGGTCAATTGTAACCTGACTTAGTATAAACCAACACAGTTGATGGAGATTTTACCTTTACAGATCGTAGGTTAATCGTAACTGGACTTCTAATATATAAACCTACACAATTGATTTATGTTTGATCTTCACTGATCTTAGGTCAACAATAACTCGACTTCCAAAATAAACCAACACAAATAATGGTAGTTTGACCTTTAGTGATCAAAGGTCAACCCTAACTCGACTTCTTATATAAACCAACACAGATGACCAAGGTTTGACCTTTACTAATCTTAGGTCAACCCTAACTCGACTTCAAAAATAAACCAACACAATTGATGAAGTTTTGACCTTTACTGATCTTAGGTCAATTGTAACTTGACTTCAAAAATAAACCAACACAAATGGTGGTGGTTTGACCTTTAGTGATTGAAGGTCAATCATTACTCAAATTCTAATCCCAAGTACCATATAATAGAAATTGTTTACTTTCTGTGCTGTCAACCGGGGATATTGAAGTTATTTGGATAAATCTAAACCCAAGTTGTCTAAAAATAGCATACTAATATTATAATATGTTACAAATTTTAATTCTTTACTATATATAATCAATCATAATTTGTTAAAATATAGAACTTCTAAAGATATATTTAAAACCATAAATATCTCATTGTACTGTGTGTGTGTGTGTCTCTCTCTCTCTCTTTATATATATATATATATATATATATATATATCCAAAGAAACGCATAATTTAAAATAAAAAATGTTCATATTTTTTATACAATGAGTAATTTTGATAGAAATATGTATACACATTATTTATTAACTAAATTAATTTTCCGGTCCCCAATATATACGCAATACCATCTTTTGGTCCCTAATATATATCGCAATACCATCTTTTGGTCTCCAGTGCCAATACCGCTTATATTCAGCAACCAACAAATACAAAATGATTTGTTTGGTCCCCAAAGGTGGTTTTCAGGTAAGGTCAACAGAAAAATTTGTCGAAAATATATAAAACAACCATTATACCCCTGAGTTTAAAAACATAAAAAATCCTCGTTGGTCCATGCTCTGACCCGCCGCCGTGTCCTTAAGTTTCCAAAAAACACAGAGAAACTCCCTGGTTGCATCAAATCTTTGAGGTCAAAGTGAAACCGGTAAAAATCAATCATGCTTGTTCTTCCTAAACACGGGAAAGTAACCGTTCGGATACGAGCTTAGTGCTGCTTAGCTTGAATATGGTGACGCGTGGAACTGGACAACGTCCCTCTCGGTCGGGTGGAGCTGAACAAAGGAATAGGTGTGGACTCGCTGAGAGCTTGAGGTCTAGTGGTGGAGATCGTGACGGTGGAGACCTGGGGAAGATTTGGATGGTGGAGACCTAGCGAAGTTGAAACCCTAGGTCTCTGCTTCATTTTTGGCGAGGCTCGTCGCCATCGCCTTGATTTGGATTGCAGAGACCTAGCTCCTCGCTGCCATTGATGAACCTTAGCTCGTTGCCGGCGATCGTTCTGCAATCACAACGACAGAGCTCCTATTCTTTACGACTCTGCCACCACGACGACGGAGCTCCTCGCCGTCAATCGTTCCTTGCCGGAAAAGAGGTAAAGAAATAAGGGGATCTGCCGTTGGTCGATAGAGCAATAAAGAGACACCCTAAGCCCAACAAAGGGATACGTCGCCTCGTCGTTGATCGTTCATCATCGTCGATCGTTCCTCACGGTATGCTTTCACACGGGGTCCACCGCCGCCGGTCGGTATGCTTTCAGAGATACATCACCACCGGGATACCCAAAGGGATACACCGCCGAGGAAAATAATTGCAAAAAATGTTTTTATAGGAAAATAAGTGAAAATATTATTTATTTAGTAAAATTACCAAAATACCCCTACCTACATCAGAAAATAATTCCGATCTACCTAAAAACCACCTTTGAGGAACAACCAAATCATTTTGTATTTGTTGGTTGCTGAATATAAGCAGTATTGGCATTGGAGACCAAAAGATGGTATTGCGATATAAGTTGGGGACCAAAAAATAATTTAGGCTAATTTATTTATGTATGACAAAGTCTTGTTTTAGACCAACTAACTATTAAATGATGACATTTTATAATTAGTGAGACTAATAAGGTCATTTGATATTTACTTTTATTTATTGCAATGAGATACATATAATTATGATAAACTTTTAAAATGAATCTCTACATATAAATAATTACTGCATAAAGTTTTGAATTAAATATTATAAAAATAATCAATTTTTATTGTATTCAATATTTACCAATTTCTAACTAAATTAATTATTTAACTTTATAACACGTATAGTTTTTCTTATTTGACTAAACTTTAAAATTTTAAATAAAATTATTTGTTTTGAATTTTAATGTAAGACACAAAATGTACATAAAATTTAATCCTAACATTTTAATTAATAATATCATGTAATGCGCGATGGTATTCCACTAGTATAATTAAATACATATGGCCAAGGTTTAAAATTTAATGATCTCGGGTCAACCTCCGCTTAACTTCTAATATAGGCCAACACAAATGATCAAGGTTTGACCTTTATTCATCTTAAATCAATCATAACCCGACTTCTGATATAAACCAACACAATTGATGGAGGTTTGACCTTTACTGATCGAAGGTCAAACCTTAGTCAATTTCAAATATAAACCAACACAAATGACTCAGGTTTGACTGATGAGACGGTAGATGCATGTTTGCTTAGAGCATTTACCACAAAATTTTAGATGGTTTTGTTGGTGAATATTTTGGTTTATAGGTGTCTTGCATGATAGAGGGTTAAAACTACTTTGTTTGGTTATTTGCATTAAATTCTCTATTTTGTAAGACATTTGTAACCTAATGAGATTTTTCATCCATGAGTGGTCTATGTATTTTTGTGAGCTTAGATGACGGGCGCCATCGGAGAAGGCCATTCGCAAGAATGGTAGTAGATAGAAGGTCAATCGCAAGGTTGGTAACAGAATGAAGTCCATTGGATATAATGGTGGAAGATAGGAGAAGTTGGGAGAAAAAGAAGGCAAGAAAAAGAGCAAGTCTTCAAGGCAATCAGAAACGTTCACATGACACAAACCGTGCTAGAAGAAAGTGCCCAGAAATGGAGGTCCAATGAACGAAGACGTGTAAATATACATGGTTTGTGCCAGATTAAAAGCTTCAGGATGGTTTCCAGCTCAGTGCCCCAAAAAACAAGGCCCACAAAATGGACAATGTAATTTTACACGGTTCGTTCTTATAGTCAGTGGCATAGTCGGTGCCTCCCTGTTGACTATGGATTTGACCAGTGGGTTTTAACCTTCTCTCTCATATCCCACTCTATAATGTGGCTTTATTCTTTGGTCCAAGGAGGTAGGCAAATCTTAAACTTCTCCAAACACATTTCTTCTTTTTTTTCCATTCATTTCCTTGCATTTATGGCTTTCAAACACACTTATGTCATGGGTTTGATTAGTTTAGCTTAATTTATGAGTTGGGAGCATTTGTAAGAATGTATTAACATTTGATTTTTGAGACTCTTATATTCCTTTCGACTTAATGTTCTTATTATCATGCTTAATTTATACTTTACGCTTATGATTATAATTGTGCTAAGATTGAGACTAGGTTGCACACTTAGTTGATTTCTTTGCATGATTTAGTGCTAGGCTCAGAAATGAACCGGGGAGTATTTTGTCTTTATGTTGGTTTGGTTGAACGATGTAAGGACGAGACCATGGAAAGTCGACGCACGTACCTTAGATTAGATTAGATTAGATGTAATTTTGTGTTGGGTTATTCAACGACCTATAAGCGGGGTTACTCGGTGAATTGGCCGGGTAATGTTATTGACTAGATTGGGATCGTAGGATGATACCCGTAGGTCATATCTCGTGTCTGTAGAAACTAGACGGGGAATGCCCCTAGAGTTATCATGAGGTACTAATGTCTTAAGTGGCATAAGATGAGGTTAGGATGGGTATTCACGGTGTAGGTCCCGGTGATCCATGCTACTTTCGAGTTTAATTCAGTGCTTGTGTCTACAAATTTATTAACCCCGGAGTGAGGGCTAGAGGTCGTAGTGAAAGCGAACCTCTAGCTTTACCCAAGATGAGGCAAGAGTTTGAGGAGGGGGCATAACCGAGGTGTGACAGATCAAGGGAGTCCCTGGGAAATCAAAATCTCTGCATCGTGTGATAACGCATTAGATAGATATTATGTCTTGTATGTGAATAGGAGTCGAGAATTTAATCTAACCATTAAACATGTGATGCAAATACCCCCAAGACATTTATTATCATTAAATATCTCTTAGTTGTAACTGTATGCTCGTAGTTTAAATATTTCAAACTAAAAACCCCTCATTTTCTCTGCTCCCAACACATAAACGGGGTGACGCTTGTGTGTGAACTTTTTGATACTATCTTTTAAGGCCTTAAATATCCGTGGACGACACCCTAACTTACCATTATTTAATTTCTAGTAGTTAGACGTGAGTAAGGGAGAAACACTATAAATCACATCATTGATTGTCGCACCCTTGGTTTTGTAATGACGCCCGAGGTGAACATCATTAACCGTTATTGTTCTTAGATCAACCGTAACTCGACTTCTAATATAAACCAACACAATTAATGGAGGTTTGACCTTTACTAATCAAAGGTAAACCCGAATTTGATTTCTAATATAAACCAACACAAATGACCAAGGTGGATCTTTACTGATCTTAGGTCAACCATAACTTGAATTCTAATATAAACCAACATAATTGGTGAAGGTTTGACCTTTACTGATCGAAGGTCAACCCAAACTCGACTTCTTATATAAACCAACAAAATTGATGGGGATGTGATACGCAATTCGACCAATACTCAACCCTACATTTACTTCTAAAGTTAACTAACCAATACCGACCAACTGAAATTAATTCAAATTTACGGTGACTCCAATTCAGCTAATTTTGAAATGATATATTTAAAATCTACTTAATTATTTATATGCAATGACGAATGATCGATTTTAAGCAACAATGAAGGCCAGATGGGCCAAAATAACTACTATAAGTGGATGGGCCAAAAAAATATATCGGCCCAGTATAATAATCTATCGACGTTGGTCGATGAATAGACCGATGTCGGCATGTTGACCGATTTTGCAAGTTTAATGGAGGGTTGTACGAGATGAATCACCATTCAAAAATGACATTTCAAATGACTATATATAACTCGAACCTTATAAATCTTTCAAATTTCTCCACTCCTCTTATTGTGCAAAACCTACATATCCTTAGGGTCAATTTCGAAGGCATGTCAGCGTGTATTTCATGAACCCATTTGTTGTTTGTTTGTATGTTCATTGGGGTCTATTTCCGTGTAATTTTATTTTGGATTAACCATTGTGAATTGTGATGCTGTTTTTCATTTTGTATTTTCAATTACCTAGTATATGCATGTTCATGTATGTTAGTTGTTATTAGTGTTGAATTTATAGGTACAAACCCCTGCTTTGCTGCTCTTTAACGTTAAACAATGCTTTTCAATTAGGATTGGGTGTTGAATGCAACGTTGGTCGCCCTTTGTCCAATCTATCGATTTAACCGACAAATGACCGACGTCGGCTGCACATGTCATTTATGACTTTGTCAATAACCGACGTTGGCTGCACCGTCAGTATCCTGCTGTCGAGCTACTTGGAAAGAGGGTCGATGAGCGACCTATATCGCACATTAATGGTAATTGGACCAACTTAATCGACAAATTCTTGAATCTTGTAGTCTCAATTTCCTTAACACATATAAAATATTAATTTGGTGTTTTTGTTTCATTAGAATAAGGTTTAGGAACCATGGCGAACAATGAGGGAACTAGTGGTGGAAACATCAATCGGGAAACTAGTGGTGGGAACATCAATCGGGAGGTAGGTCAATGACGTCGATTTTGAATTACTTATTTGTTTATTTTTCGAAACACATATGATCTGGTATTAGTACTGGAGCCTGGGGTATTGAGCAGCACGCCACATCGGTCGACAACCCATGTTTCTCCGTCATTCTTTCCCAGCAGAATTTTGGAAAAGTTCCTACAATAGAAATTTTTGTGCCTGCATCCGTTCCATTTTAAACCATTTTTTGTTTTTTAATCCAAAATACTAAATATTTTGTTTGTTTGTTTATGATTCAGTTTATTCCATAAAATATTTCCACACGCCAACCGTTGAAGAATGTTACAGTCTCCAGTGCAGTGGATATTAATGTACGAAAATAAATTTCACAAGTATTCAATAACATAATCATTCAAAGAATATCAACTGAAAAACAATTGTATTCCCATCTTCCTTGCGATGGGAAAATAAAAAAAAAGAAATTGAAAAAAGAAGTAGGGTTTTGAGAGAGAAGTGAGCGTGTGCGGCGGGAAATGTGGGGTTTTTAGATGAAGGAGAAGGTTTGATTCTCAATATAGAGAAAAATAATTTGAAAAATTGAATATTTAATATGTTCATTAAAATAACACCTAAACTTTAAGATTAATTTTCCGTTTATACTAAAATTGTCTAAGTCTGAACAATTGAAAAATTAAATTCTTGTTACATCAACACATAAAATTGAAACCGTTGAAACATTCACTCATGCCTTGTTTCCCCGAGTTTTTCCAGAATAGGACTGAACTGAGTTGAATTGAAATGAATCGAACTAAACTGAATAAAAATTAAGTGTTTAATAACAATATAAATTAATTAATATAAATTTTATCAAATAAAATTTCTACTGAATTACACTAAGGGCAGATAACTTTAGAAAAACATGGCCTAATAATAATCAACATTAAATGATCAATTGCTGAGATCGACATTTCTCCTCTCCTTTTCCTAATTTGAAATATCACAATTTAAAATTTAATAATATTATTAAAATTCTTAAATAATAATTAAAAGGAATCATGCTATGAAAATGAACAAAAAAGTCTTGTTGAAATCAATTAAATGGTGTCATTTTATAATTAGTATGACATTTAGGGTGATTTGGTATATATTTATTACATTGAAAAACATATAATTATGCATTTTTAAAAAATGAATGTCACCATACAAATAATTATAATCCGACCTTGAAAATTAAAAATATGATTTTTTTTATAATTAGATCATTAGTCGGTCTGACAGAATATCTTCTCAAATATGAATATCAAAACCTTATTAAGGCCCTATTCTCTGGAGATTCTCTACATTTTAGTTTAATTCAATTCAGTTCAAATTAGTTCATTTCGGTTTAGTGCAAATTTAATTTAGTGAAATTTAACTTATTTTAGTCTACGTTACCATATTTTAACACACTTATTTTTAGTTCAGTTATGTTCAAATCAGATCAAATCAAATCAAATCAGATCAGTTCAAATCAACTCAAGAAAACGTAGCCTAAGAATACGTTTAATTAAAATTAAATTTTATCATGCATGGGTCGTTAACCAAGGAGAGACGAGAAGAATATGTCAACTATCATATTATTTGGGCAAATCTAAATTAATGTAAGTTAATTCTAAATACAGGTAAATTTAATGAAGCATTTACTATATTGCCCTTAACTAGTTTTATTTTTAATCAAGTTTTGATTATGTAAATTAAATAATTAAGGGTAATAAAGTAATTTCTTCATTAATTTTACATGCATTTAGGATTTTCCTACATGTACTTAGATTTTGTGTATTATTTTTTGTGTTCTATGTGTACTCTTATACTGTATTATCTTTATAAATACAGTAAAATTTCTATAAATTCATTTATAGCATATGATAAGGGCCTAAAATTTTTACTCCATCCATTCCAATAAGAATAGTAAAATTTCTTAAATTCATTTATAGCATATAATAAGGACCTAAAAATTTTACTCTTTCCATTCCAATAAGAATAACGGAATTGCTTTTAGTTACTCTTTTATAAAATTTTATGTGACAGAGAACAATTATGAAAAAGTAAAAATATTTTGAAAAAATTATGGGTTCAGTATGAAAGTTGTTAAAGTAGGACATTGTGAAAATTTAACAACGTAATTTTTGCCATTTAAAATAATTTTTAAATCATGTAAATTTTTATTGGACTGATTAAAATGAAAACTGTGACATTTTTACTAGAACCGAGTGAGTATATAAGTTTCCTTCCCACAAATAATATTAAATAATTCGTTAAATCAGATACGATATTGGATTGTTCGTTAAATTTGGTGGAAATTCATTTTACTTTTGAAGATCAGTATTTTCAGAGTAAATCTTTTGAAAAACGATTTTTATATGGAAAAACTAAAATTTAAACAACAAATTAGAAGAAATCAAGATAAAATTTTTGGATTCCATTAATCGGGTCATAAACTTATAACTACCGCATATTGCTTAATAAAATTTTAATATTGCAACTAAAATATTTTACTTTTCTAAAATTTTAATTCAATCTCATCTTTCCATATACTTATGAAAAGAGTAAAGATACTATTTTCCAAAACTTTACCACGAAAGAATATAAAAGTACTCGACTCATTTTAAAGCTATATCATACCAAATATAAGTATTTCATCTTAACTAAAGTATTAAACCCAGTGCTTCTAAAAAAAGTATTAAACCCAGTCAAAAAATTTATATTATTCGTATTAAATTCAAAGGAGTGCATTAGTTGAAAATAATGCAAATAAATGTATTTTAGTAAAATACAACTCTGTTGCAAACTTGCAATCAATAAATAAAGTTTAAAATCGGGTGAAACAACTTGCCTTCTCTCCGTCAGTTGCATGGTCAGTGAGCCAGGCCCAGGCCAATCCACGTGGTCAGTGATTGCATCCCGATCCGACGTATTTTGATTTGGCCTATTATTAAGATCGGGCTGAGTCAATTTAATTTGGATCGGATGGATCGGGTTGAATTCAGCAAATTGACCTATTTTCTTGATAAAATTAAATCTTTAATTTTAAAAAAAATTAGTGCAACTTATCCTACATTAATTTACTTCATAAACAAATTTAATATTATTGAAAATAATAAAACAAACTAGATTAACACCCGTGTGGTTCACGATTTAAAATAAGTGAGCATATTTATTAATATAATATTTTATTTATGAACAAAAATTAAAATATAATTTATTTTACTAAATTTTGATAAACACAAATAGAGTATACATATATTTATAAAGATAAAATAAATTTGTATAAAAATACTATCAATTATCAATAATATATTAGTTAAAATAATATATAATTATATGTTCATAATTAATAATATATATTTATAATTAGTCAAATACTTATGCAAATAAAATTTTCATAAAATTATATATTTTTAAACTAAATAGTAAAATTATTTTAATTAAGTAGAATGAAAATAATTGTATTTTCTTTACTAATTGGATATTTTTGTAATAAAATAAAGGAAAAAGTGTAAAAATAACCCTATTAAATTTTGAAAGTGCGGAAATAACCCTGTAAAATCTAAAAGTGCAAATCTAACCCTATGTTTTGGAGAAATTGTGCATATATACCAAAATTGCACTATTCCGGCGTTGGCTAAAGGAATTTAAGCATTGACCGTGAATGAAAAGATAAAAATACCCAAGGCTTAAAATTAAAAATTCAGTGACAATCTTACCCCGAGACCTAAGAACTTCTTCTTCACTATCACTTCCTATACCTCTCCGCCGGCTGTTCTACCTGACCGCCTTAACACCACCACCACCATCTCTCTCCGCCCTAGCACTAACACCACCATTTCCCTCCGCCGGCCGCCCTGCCCCGCCACCTTAGCATCGACACCACCATCTCATCTCTATGTGTTCTATCACCACCACCACTATCTCTCTTCGCCACGCCAGACATCAAACCTAATCTAAAATAAGAAACCTAACCTAACCTAACCGGATCTAGAGCGGTGGCAAATCCGTTGAATCCAGAGTTAGAGTGGTGGGAGAATAGACGTGGCAGAGGAGCGGAGCTTCGATTGGAGCTCTGATTTTCTATTTCCGGTGAATCAGAGGCGCGGCGGAGCGGATCTTCGATGGAGCTTTGATTTGTTGTCTTCTTTTTCTCTCTTTTCCGTATGAGTTCGAGTCAATGCTCTCGGTGCTCAAGGCATGGCGGGTCACGATGGGTTTCCATCGATGAGCTGCTAGTGTCGACTTCTGGAGATGTTCTCGATGACAGCGATACGTTTTCGATCGAGGTCGCGAATGAGACTATTTATATCAATCGAGCTTCGATCTCAAGACGGCTGTTGACACTGTCGGAGATTTGAATTGGTTGGGACTCAGTTTGGCATTTCTTCGCTGTTAGTTCCAATGCGGGTAGCTTGAAGGTGGTGGGATGATAAGTAAAAAATTAATGTGGAGGATTGGTTTTTGAGATCCGGAGAGTGTGGGTTTTAGGTGATTGAAGAGAATTTGGATTTTGTTGTAATCGATCAGAGCTGAAGTCCGTTCAAGGAAATCAGAGAATAGCGACAACGGCAGGTATCGCTCAGAGCTGCTGCTAAACGGAGTGGAGCTTCGATTTGCTATCTTCGGTGAAGCAGAGGCATGGCAGAGCTTTGATGAGCGGTGGTCGAGTCCGTCGAATCCAGAGCCAGAGAAATGGGAGTATAAATGTGGGGGTATTGATTTACAAGAGGAAGTAGGTGTGTCGCAAAGAAGGAGAAAATGAGGGTAAAATAGTCCTTTCATATTTTATGAAAATTTATAATTTTTAACAAGTGTATAACGGTCATTTTAATGATTTCCGGCCAAATTAAGGTTCCCAGAGTTAGATTGGCACTTTTGTTCAAAACTTAGGGTTAGATTTGCACTTTCAAAATTTTACAAGGTCATTTATGCACTTTCGACTAAAACATAGGGTTAAAAACACATTTTCTCTTAAATTAATATAAATTCTTATTTTAATTGAATAAAAATACGTTATATTTTTATTTATTATTTTAATATTAGTAAAATTTAAAATTTATTTATTTTATTTGAATAAATAACATTTTTCAGTATTTTCTATTTATATGATTTGGATCGATTTGGGTCTATTGTGACACGGCATGACCCGACCCGAACATACCTAAAACTATGAGAATTTTGTCTCGACCAGTCCCAAACACTTTCTCTTAAAGTTTTGGGTTAATTTTGGGGGGTTTAGTTGACCCGCGAGTCAGTATGAACACCCCTAATTGCATTCATACTTTAGTAGCCACGGTCTTTGACTTTGTCCCATCCATCCACCACTGGGTAATTAACTTGAAACAGTTATAAAGTAATGTACATTCATTCCCCTAATTCCTTGTTTAGTGCGCATATACCCCTCAACTTTTCGAAAGTTCACATATATCCATGGTGTCACTTGAAAATTTTGGTTAATTTCGGTCGTTGCTGGATCCATTTGAAATGACCATTTTACCCCTTTCTAAAAAGCAAAAATCATAAATTGGGTGGTGGAGAGGCGGCCGACTGGGGGTTAAGGGTGGTGGAGGGGCGGCATGTTGGGGTTAAGGGTGGTGGCCTGAAAAGTCCAAAGGGTAAAGTGGTCAGAATAAATTCAGAAATGAAACTAGGGATATTTTCATCTTTTTATATAAGTCATTGTTGGTACCAGCCCGGTCAATGTCGGTCTCCGGCTATAGGGGTACACATTTTTTAGTCATTGTCGGTCAAGGGGTATATTTGCAGTTTTGAAAAATTGGGGGTAGTATATGTGCATTAAACGAAGAATTGGGGCAATGCATTTAACCCAAAAATATAGTGCTCCCTCCATCCTAGCTTAAAGTGCATGCCAATCAATATCAAGTTGTTCAAGAAACATGTATGATCGTTAATATGTTTATCGACGACCAAGCAATTGAAAATGCGACTATGACCAGTGGCGTAGCCAGGATTATCAGAGTGAGAGGCCGATTTATACCTAATTTTTTTCCATTTAATTGCATACACTAGATAAATAATAATGTTTTTATAAATGAATAAATAAACCAAAACGATGTATCCAAAAAAAATGTCATTAAATTCAAATACAAATCATTAAAGTACTTCAAAACACTAATATTACAAGGGAGGTCGACGCCTAGGTTTCATTGCGTCAAAACGCTTTACAATCTCATCAATGGTTACTTCCATGAACAAATCTCTCTCTA
>JAULKM010013045.1:0-14662 GCA_032355605.1 Rubia tinctorum
TGTTATTTGTATCACCGTCGACCGGAGTAACATGCAACTTAATTCCATGTGTCTTAGCATGTTCTACGTTTCTCATTCCTAAATTTGTTGACCAATTTTTAAGTTTCGATTATTATCATTCATTATTAATTATTATTCAAGTCTAAGAAATTAATGTATATTGCACCCTAATCATGAAGGGTTTCTATATGGAGTAATAATACACAAAATTGTAAAAATACAACAATTAAATTTTCTAATGTCTAGTTCAATAACCAAGGCGAGATAATAGCGAATTGATGAACACAATAGTCAAATACTTCTTCTTTCCTCTCATTATTTTTACTAGGTAACACCCCGTGCTTTGCACAGACGTGAATTTAAATAATATAAATAAATGTATTTTTCATATAATTTAATTATTTGATAAAAATATATATTAATAAATATAACTTTAAAAAATATCATTACCGTTAATATATACAGATTTCAAAGAATATGGAAAATGGTCAAAGTTTTGAAGATTTGATTGTAATATCGTGCCATTGCATGTTTGATAAATATATATTTATCATTATCATACAAATTTTAATAAAAATATAATATTTAAACTAGATGATATTTTTACTAATTAAACTTTGTGCAATTAAGTTATAAATGTTCATTTTCTTCTTTTTCCAATAATTGTTTTTAATATATTGAGGTTAATTGATAACATTGATCTATTTTCTCTACCATGGTCAATAAATCCTTTCCGACCAAAAAAGAGACTATATAGAAGGCCATTATTTATTTAAAATTATTGGGAAGATGGAAAAAAGAGAGTTTTTTTGTGGTCAATGAATGCGCATGTACGTTAGATCTAACAAATTTAAATTCGGGAATACAATCAGCAATTCATAATTAATTGATTGAATTAGAAAAATATGATATGTGAACTTTAAAATTTTGATAAAAAATCTAAATTCATAATTTTAGAGAAATTTAAAAAAATTGTATTGTATTAAAATGTCAATATTTTATAATTATTAATTATACAAATTAAATAAACTTAAAATTTATGATAATCTAAATTATTTATTTAGGCCAATAAGCCTTTCTAATTTCATAAACAAAGTTTTTTTAAAATTGTTAATGAATAAAATGGCTGAATTGTTACCTAGGATCATTTCAGACAGACTGCATTCATGAAAGGTAAGGAGATATCTGATAACGTCATATATCTACAGGAAATGACAAGATTTATGAACCAGAAGCAAAAAAAAACTAATTGCATCATAAAGCTTGATCTAGCGAAAGCTTTTGATAGGGTTAACTGGGAATTTCTATCTACTATTCTTCTTAAATTTGGTTTTCATCAAAACTTTATCACTAACATCATTAATAACTTGTCATGTGCTTGGTTTTCTGTAATTATTAATAGTAAAGCATCGAGCTTTTTCCAATCTTCTAGAGGTATTAAGCAAGGAGATCCTCTATCTCCTTGCTTATTTAACATCTTTGGTGAAGCTTTCACACGAAGTTCAAGTTTTATATTTCAAAATGGCAAACTTGATTATTATAAACTACATGCAAGCTCTATACATATCTCTCATCTTGGTTATGCGGATGGTATGGTTTTGTTTTGCCAAATAAATAGAACTTCTAAAATTAGATTAAAAGAATTTTTATCTTGTTTGAAAGTACAACAGATCAAAAATAAATATTGATAAGAGCAGTTTTTACATTAGTACAAATGCTAGCAGGACTCAGGTACAGCTAGTAAGGAAATCGCTAGGTATGTCAAAAGGTAACCTTCCTTTTATCTATTTGGGATGTCCTATATTTACTGTGAGGATTAAAGTCAATCCACCCACTTCTTGAAAAGATTGGGAAAAAAGCTTAGCAACTGAGAAAATAAATGGTTGAGTATGGCTGGGAAGATTACACTCATTAAATCAGTAATCTCTGCATTACCTCAACACTGGTGGGATGTGATCAAACCTCCTAATAATGTACTAAAGACCATAACCAGTAAGCTGGCTAGATTTTTTTGGGGGAAAGTGATCATGGGGTTAGAAAGATTTGGAAAAGCTGGAAAATAATTATTTTCTTACTCAGCAGAATGGGATAGGAATTAGGAAGTTAAATGATATCATTAAACCTTCTTCTCTTAAACTTTGGTGGAAGTTTCAAAGTGGAACCACACTTGGGTTAAAGTTCTTGTGGCCTATTTCTTTTGGAAAAAGATCAGCACACAACTGGAGGAGAATCAAATGTGTTAACCTGCTACCTGAATCTAATTCTATGATTATTCATGGAGTAGGTACAACTAATTTTTCACCTCTAGCTGGATAGGGTTTGGCCCTCCGTAAGATCTCTGAACTCATTCTAATATTAACCTTAATTCGGATATGACTATTGCAGATTTCATTAACAATAGACATTCCCATTTACACCTCTTCCAATTTCCGCCACCTAATTTCTTTATTTCTTGCAGGAAGCTAAAGTGCATTAGAGTAGGGAAGACAAGATGATTTGGAAACCTACAACCAATGTAAATTTTACTTTCATATCTGTATACCTTATAGTAGCAAGAAACAGAAGAAAACTGAAAGCATTAGATCAGGTGTGGCTTTCGAAACCAAAAAAAAATCCATCTCTATGTGGAAACTATCAAATGCCATTCTTCCATTTGATGTTATCATTATCTTTTCTGATATTTCCATTGCTTCTTAATGTCCCTGGTGTTGAAACTTTGATAGCTTGTCTCATTTCTTTAATTCATGTCATGTGGAATCACTTTAACTATGTTCTTAAACTGGTTAAACCTCATTTTCATACTATCCGGGAAAGACTCTCATTTTATTGGTATACTTATGAAAAATTAAAAGTCCATACTGATCTAATTAGGTTAACTCCATCTTTTATTTGTTGGAATTTATGGAAAGCAATAAATGAATACTTGTTTTAGAATCTGAATACACCTCTACAAGTGCAAATTCAGAATATCAAACAAGACATTTTCCTTACTTTCTATACTCATTAAAGCTGCAGTAATAAGCCATATGATTTAGAATGGTTCTTACTTGGACTTACACCTAAACACATAATTCCACCTAAACCTAAGATAAGACCAGTAAAATAGGAAAAACCTTATCATAACATATTCAAAGTGGATGTTGTAAATTCCAGAATTATTAAATTGACAAGTTGTGGAAATCATGCAAATGTGGAAGTGTTGTGTTGTAACGTCAGTTATGGTATGGTTTGCGAGAAAAGGAAGTTCGATGATGAAATTCAAGAAGCATATATTTCGTCCATTTCTATTTGTTTGCAGAATATATCAATTCTTATGTTTATGGAATTGTATTAGATTTATGGAAGATGGATTGATATGAAAATTTCATATATGGTTAGGATATGGATAAAATATTTTAGCTCCTTACTTCAACATATTAGATTTGGTAATTCTTATCTACAAGGGATTTGATTATTATCAGAATATTTTGTGGAGAACGAATTATATTCACACAAGACTTCATGCGTACAAAAACTTTCCATGATGGAACATAATGTTCAGCGTGCAAAGAATATAACTTGTGTGGTGGAATAAGAAAATTTGAGAAAATTAAATATTTATTCCACATGAGATTGAAGGCTAAAGAATTTAATTGATTGAAGATATTGCGTGAGTGTTGATTTATGGAATATTGAAGATTTCACAATATATTATTTTAGGCGTGTGATTGAAACATATTGGATTTATGGAAAATCCCTATTCTTAAGGAAATTGGATTTATGGAATATTGTGAGGTATGTTGAGATAAGGAAAATCCCTTTATTTATGGGATTTAGATATGCTTAAGAAGCAAATTTGGAAACGGAATATTTTGAAGATAAATGTGGAGATTTACAATTTGCTCATGGTTTATATATTGATGCACATCACGGCTGAGTTACTTACAAACTTAATTGAAGAAAATATGCATCCAGATTTTCATATATTTCGAGAGTACTCTAGAGCCATACGTTTTTTATTCCAACATGAACTTAAACGGTTGATCAAATTCAGAATCGTATACCTTAATTCCTCGGGAGGAGGATATCCAGCGTCGACAAGTTTCAAGGTCAGAGGGAGTCTGATCAAGGCAAATCGGTAGCAAGGGGAGCTTGCAGAATTCACATGTTATAATTAGATAAGATAAGTATAATTGTATGGTGTACTTTGTACTGTATCTTTCTTATTAGTGAATTCATTCTGAACTGGGTCAGGTCTCGCAGGTGTAAGTGGATTTCACCGAACTGCGTAAGCAAGTTTTGTGTGTTCATGTTTTACTTTACTCCATACTTGGTTAAATAGGTTATGTTGGAATACGGTAGTAAGTACTGAATTAATTAGGTAAAACCAAATTTCAAATGTTGATACTTCTTAGCAAAAAGACTATAGCAGGACTAGTATATGGGTCATTATCAGAAACAAAGAAAGATGTTTTATAAATAAAGCATTCTTAAGTTTGCATTCAGAATTATCAGCCATAAGTATGGTACCTCATGTTTGCAGATTATGAATTGTCAAGTTTTCATCCTCGAATCTGATTGTCAAATTGCTTTAACATGTATAACAGCACCTAATAAGGCTATTTAGCCCTCGTTCAATCTTGTATCACTCATATATGATCATGCTAATGCAAAGTTATTCCCATTTTGCACACTCTCAGACAGGGTAACGTGGTCGGAGACCACTTATCTAAATTAGCATTGACTATGAGTACTAAAGTGTGGAATTATGATAATATTGATATGAAAACAATAGGCCTGATTAGTTTGGATGTAAATGAGGTATCTGCTATTAGAATACAAACCTATAAGTGATTCTACTGATCTCTCATCCAAGTATTGCTTCAACTTTCCAACTAGACATCTCAAATTCAAGCTAGACATCTTAAAGGCCGTTTCAGAAAATTCCCAGCATCACAGAATCAAGTTGGACATCTTTTTCATCAGGAGGGAAAGGAGTTCTTCCATTTTGGCATAAGTTTTATACAATTTTTGGATGTCCGACCATTATAGAATACTCACACAAGGGGTGGAGGCATACAAAACGAAAACACGACCAAAAATTCTATAAAAACCAATCTATGAATGACAATTATGTTGCATTTTGCCCTATTCATTAGTTTTGTTAATGTTCAATTTCAACTTGAACAATCATTTGTATAAAATCAAAACACTTTTATTTTATCAGTTACATATGGTTTAGTCTGCCTAATATATACCCTCCCATTTAGATGGGTTTAATTATTTTTTCTTTAAAAATGATAATTTAATTTAGTAATTAAATTATAATATAATATAATGTATTAAATATTGATATGTACTTAAATATACCATTCCAAAAAAATTAATTAACAAAAATTAAATAATGTCGTACCAGAAGAATTGTAAATAAGATTCACAGATATAAATAAATAATTGAAAGGATTTACAAATAAAATCTTTCAGTACTATATTTAATATTTATATAACGTATTTTATATTGATTTTTTTCTCAAACTTAAAATATATTAGAAACACTTATTTAAATAAATAAAAAATTACGCCATCTGTTATTTCATATGTTAACATAGTAATTTTAGATATTTTTGTAGTCAAACTAAATTATGTGGAAAGAATTGAATGCGAAGAGTGAAAAAAGTATAAGTAATTCACTTATTATCATGAAATGAAGTTTGATAATTTTAAGAACATAAACCAAAATGAAAAGTGTACCAAATTTAAAAATAAATATTGTAAAAAATATGTATTAAGAAAGAATTTCCGTAACAAATGGAGAATGAGAATGTAAAACAATCACAAGAATATGCATCATTATAAATAGAATAGGATTAATTAATCATTAATTGAAAAGCATTAAAGTAGCAAAACTTGGAAAAGTATTGAAAATCTTGGGAGAAGAGCTCTACATTTAAAATTAAGGATTAACTTTAAAAAGATATTACATTTTCAAATAAAAAATTTTAAACTAATGTGGAATTTTTTGTGAATGACATGTGACAATAATGGTCTCATTTTATATATACACTATACTATAAATAAGATGATATCTTGTTAGCCAACCTAAACTTTTAGCCGGACCCTTTGTGTAATTTTCACACATTCTTCTCTAGATTTTTTGCAGGGATCTTTCCCTAATTTTTTAAAGGGATATTTTCCCAATTCTTCCTCATTTTTCCCTCTCCCACTGCAATCTAGAAAAAAATCAAATAAATATCAACAAAAAATTGCAAAACATCAACATCATTGTCAAACTGAATCAACAACTAATAAAATATCAAATGAAAATCATAAAAACATCAACTACAACTTCAACTAACAGAACATCAATATAATAATCAATTTGAAAATCATAAAATGTCAACTACAACTAACGAAACATCAACAAAAACATCAAACTAAAAATCATAAAAATATCAACTACAACTAATAATACATCAACAGAAAATCATAAAAACATCAATTACACATAACAAAACATAAACATAATCGTCAAAAAATTAACAATACATCAACTGAAAATCATAAAACTAATAATACATCAACTAAAAAGCATAAAAAAGGCAACTACAACTATCAGAATATCAATGTAATCCTCAAACTGAAAATCATAAAAACATCAATTACACCTAACAAAACATAAACACACTCGTCACATTGAAAATCATAAAATATCAACTACAACTAAAAAAATCAACTAGAAATCATAAAACATCATCAAACAGTAAAAGAGACCGTACTTTTAACCTCGGTTCTGGAGGGGGTTTTACTTCGGTAAAAATAGTGGCGTAGTAAAAAATATACTCCTTCCATCCCACTTTAAATTGCTTATTTACTTTTTGATATTCAAACTTTGCAAACTTTGACCCTAAATATAAATTGATATATAAATAGTAAATATATCATGTGAGATATTGTTAAATTTGTCTTAACATCTATTTTCCAAATATCAATTTTTATGCGATATTATTATATGTAACTAGACATATTTACGGTCAAACATGCTCATTGAAGACCGTGAAAAAGTAAATAAGCAATTTAAAGTGGGACGGAGGAGTATATTTTACCTCAGTTTAAAATCGAGGTAAATGTTATTTTTACCTATTTTTTGGGAAAACTGAAGTAAAAAAGTAGGACAGACATCAATAACCAACGTCGCACATAGCTGTCGGTCTTACTCAAACAGCTACCGATGGTGGTGCAACGTTGATCATAATATTTTCATAATTAAAAAACTATCGAAAGCGAAACTAATATCTGTTGCACTTTCGGTAGTTCCTGACGAAATAATGTTTTTCAGAAAATAAAATTTGGCCCAAAATCTGAATCCACAACAAATCAATTACTCCCTTAGTCGACAAAGCAGCCGCAGAAGGGGAGATAAGATGGCGCAGCTGCAGATCTCCAGTATGGTGGAACAAAAGTGGAAATGGGGAGGCGAGACAGGGTGGCACAGCTGCGGATCTCCAACGAGAACAACGGAGCTCTCCGGAGAAGATAATAACAGCATCAACGTAGTGGGTGAATAGAAGAAGAGGCGTTGTGGTGTACAGAGATGCGCGGTAGGAGTGAGATGGCCGGAGATGCGCAGTAGAGTTTTATGACATATGGAGATGCGCAGTGGACCAGAAGTAGAAACGAAGTGGAGTCGCGGTGGAAACACGGTGGAGCGGCCTTGGAGGCGGAGTAAGCTGAAGACTGAGAGGGAGGAGGCAGGTGTGGAAATAAATAGAAGGTAGGGTTTGGTTTGATATTAGGGTTTAGGTCTTATATAGAGACTAGGGTTTGGCTTAAAGCGGGCTTCTTATGTTGGGCGGGCTTCTTATGTTGGGCTGAAGTCAAATCTCAATTTATGTTAAAAATGTTTTGAAATTAAATTCAATTTTAAAAAAAATATGTTTTATAAATTGAATTTTTTTAAAAAAAATGACAACATCTAAATTAAAAAATACATTGTTATTATATTTACATTTAGAATTAAAAACAAAGTTGATGTTGTTGTGTAGACTTTAGTAGAATTTTGTGTTGATTTGATATTGTCAAGACTTAGTATTCATAGAGAAAGTTAAGTAAGGATTGATAATTGATTAATTAAAACCCAACTTTAGTATTATATGTAATATATAAAAATTCAAGTAATGCACCGTTGATTAGTTAAAAATCAAACTTTAATTATAATATTTATATTTAGAAATTCGAGTAAGGATTTACAGCTAAATAGTTAAAAATAAACCTTACCTATTAGTATTCATACGTAAGAATTGACAGTTGATTAGTTAAAGTCAAACTTTGGTATTATTTTATAGATAGAAAGTCAAGTAATGATTTATCGTTTGACAGTTAAAGTCAAACATTTTCATTAGTGTTTACATGGAAAGTCAAATAAGGGTCGGTTGTTTATTAGTTGAAATAAAAAAAATCATTATTTAAGAAGGAAGTGATGGGAGTGGTTGATTATTTAGTAAAAGGGTTGATCGTTGATTAGTCATGGTCAACCATTTTCATTAGAATTTATATATGAAGAGTCAAGTAAGGGTTCATCGATGATTTGTTAAGGTCAAACATTTTCACTAGTTTTTATGTATGGAAAGTCAAGTAAGCGTTGACCGTTGACTAGTTAAAGTCAAACATTAGTTATTAGTGTTTATATGTGGAAAGTTAAGTAAGTATCAACCGCTGATAACTTTACGTGTAACCATTTATTAGTATATATGGAAAGCCAAACAAGAGTTAACAGTTGATTAGTTAAAGTGAAACTTAAGTTATTAGTGCATGGAAAGTCAAGTAAGGAGTGATCATTGATTAGTTAAAATCTAACCATTTTACTAGTGTTTGTAAATGGAAAGTCAATAAGGGTTGACCGCTAATCAATTAAACTCAAATTATTTTATTAGTATTTGTATATGGAAAGTCAAGTAATGATTGACCGTTCATTAGTTAAAGTCAAACTAATTTAATAATGTTTGTAAATAGAAAGTCAGTGAATTGAGTCTGGTTTAGTGGTAGTCCACACTCTTTATAACTGAGAGGTCCGGGGTTCAAACCACACCCCCATCAAGAATTGTGAATATTAGAGCAATTTCCTGATAGGGCCCAGCGTTATGGGACCGCGTTGGTGGTTCCTGTTATGGCTTCCCAACCTGTAGGTGGTCGATGAAAGTGAGATCATGGTGGTTCCGGCTTCAGTAGCAGTGGTTTGTTGGTGGTGCAGCGTTTGAGTGTTATCAGGAGGGCGTCCCTAACTATTCAAATGGATGGAGTTTCAAGATCCACTGAACTTCAATAGATTCAATGGTGGTATCTCATAGTTAAGTCCTTGAGTAGGATGTTCATATGTAATTTGGTTGATTGTATGTAATATTTCAAATATATATATATGTATATATATAGAAAGTCAAGTAAACTTGACTGTTGATTAGTTGGACTAAGACCTTTTTATTAGTGTTTAAGTATTGGAAGTCAAGTAAAAATTGACCGTTCGTTAGTTAATACTAACCTTATTATTAGTATTACATATAGAAAGTCAAGTAAAGGATGACTGTTGATTAGTTAAAATAAAAAAATTTCACTATTGTTTGTATATAGAAAGTCAAGTAAGAGTTTATCGTTAGTTGTTAAAATCAAAAAATTTCATTGGTGTTTATCTACGAAAAGTCAAGTGATGGTAGATCGGTAATTAGTTGGAGTCAAATATTAATTATTTTATATATATAATCAAGCCTTATTTAATAATAATTATTAAATAAAATAATGATACAAATAATAAAATACAAAGGTTGAATGTCAATTAGTGAATATTAATTTTGCATTGTATCTATGTTATTGTTTTAGGATATGGAAGCTCTAAACTATTCCTATTTTAGGACTTGGGCCAAAAAGTGTCAAATTTTAATTATTAGCATTTAAATATAAAAAAAGTTAAGTCTTAGTTATTCATATACTTATAAATAAAATAATAATATTAATAATAAATTACAAAGGGTGAGAGTAAATTAGCGAATGTATAAGTTTGACATTTCATTTAGATTATTGAATGTTTATTTTGATGCATCACGTATATTATTTGAAGATGTGGAAGGCATAGAATATTACTATTTTAGGAAATGGGTCTAAATAAAATTATGGCCCATGCCCGTGAGAAGGACGTGCGTCGTCGGCCACAAAAACAATCGACGCCGGTAAGTGAGAAAGTGTGTGCGATGTCGATCATTCATGTCCGTGAGAGGGATGCGGCGTCGCTCACAAAAAACAACCGACATCGGTAAGCGAGAAGGGCGTGCGACGTTGGTCATTAATGTCGGTGAGAGAGACGTGAGATGTCGGTCCAAAAAACAACCGACTTTGGTAAGAAATAATGGTGTGTGACGAGGGTCATTCATGTTCGTGAGAGGAACGTGCGACGTCGATCACAAAAACAACCAACGTCAGCAAACGAGAAGGGTCTGCGATATCGGTCATTTTAGACTTTTGCCTCGATTTTTAAAAATCAAGGTAAAAAGTGATATTTTTATCTTGATTTTTAACCGAAGTAAATAATACTTTTTACTTTTTAATAAAAAATACTGAGGTAAAATAATTTTTTACTTCAATTATTTGCCAAATTCCAAATAACCGAGGTAAAAGTGATGAAATAATTGGTGTTGTTTCTTATAGTGAAAGGTTAAATTGTCATATTAAATATCAACTTTAAAACAAAAACCAATTAACTACGCGTAAACATCAATTACAACTAACAAAATATATTATGAAAATCAAAAAACGTTTTAATCAGACTTCTCAAAACAAATTTTTCAACCGAAAAACTAGCAATAAATTTTGCAGCCAGTTCTTCACACACTTCTAATGCACCAAAAGACCAAAGACATTTCCAACCACCATTCGCAAAATATTTCAAAACACTGTCATACGACTCATACGCTCTAAGGGATTGATGTAAGGCTAACTCAAAGGCCAGCTACATACTTCCTACCATGACGGCGTTGGATGAAATCTTTCTTTTTGCGAACTTCAAACTCGCGTAGGTAGGGCTGCTGCTTCTCCAACTATTAGAGTATATCCTCTATTTTTTGTAAATATGAATTAGTATACGATTAGTTTTCATAACTTTCCTTATTCTGTAAGCAACTCCTTGTATAAATACATGTTGATATGATGAATGAAGATATACATTGTTTTCAGTATGCTTATGCAGTTTTACATGGTTCACCCTAACTGATCCCCTCTCTCTCTCTAAATTTTTTAACCCTAACCCTAGCCCTAAAACCCTTTGTTGCCGCCGCAGCCTCTCAATGGCTGCCCCGCCAGAATTCCGACTACTCCACCTTCCACCGCCGCCGATTCTCTCGATCTCACCTCCTCTGACATCATTCCATCTCTTAAGTTGCATGGTCTCCAGTTTCGCCTTGGTCCCCCATAATTACTCTGTATGGCGACAATCTATCAATTCCACTCTTGTGGCTTATGATTTGGATTCTTTTCTAGCTTATGGATTCGGCCCCAGTTGAAGTTTTGTCGCTTTCATTAGATCCTTCCAAGATGTTTTCTTCTACCAGTTGTTAGGAAATCAATCAAATATATATATAAACTTATTTATTGCGGAGTTAAAAGATTGATTACTCCAAAATCACATTAAAATCAATAGATTAATATTAATTTGTTAATACGAATGAAGAATTCATACCTTGTTACGAATTCAACCTCAACCACGGTAGTTGTTGATCACTCGTAGCTGACCATTAAAATCGGTGACCTTCAAAGGCCATTTCCTTTGTCCCGAACAGTTCAGACTATTTCCGGCAAGCTTGAGACGGAAATCAGTGGTGACAAAAAAATATATCACCTCATTGCGACCAACTTTGTCTTCCCCATCGACATTTGCCAGAAAGTGCAGGTTGCCGAAGTTAGAGGGTAAACTCGTTATAATGGTACTGGACGTGTAAATGCAAAAAATTTGGTACTGAATATCATTTAATTCTTTATATGACAAAGTATTTTCCTTTTCTTTAATTAGTTTTTTTAAAATCATAATATTCAGAGTACATATCTAGAGGTTGAGTTAAATTAGAACTCTAACTCTAGAATATCTACTAGAATGACCTAATCTAGTTATTTGGTTAACTTATTCTAACACCCTTCTCAAGCGAAACGTCGGATGCTCAGAGACGCCAAGCTTGGATCTCAAGAATTCAAATAGTGGACGAGAGAGACCCCTGGTGAAGATGTCCACAATCTGAAGGGAAGTAGGAACATGAGCAATGCGCAGCTTGCTAGCCGCAACTAACTCCCTAACAAAATGATAGTTGATGTCGATGTGCTTTGCCAACTTGTGTGCAACAGGATTCTGAGCCAAGAAAATTGCTTTACTGTCATCGCATAATAGAAGTGGAGAACCAAAAGGCGAAACACAAAGATCCCGCAGAAGATGAATCAGCTAAATAACCTAGAAAGTCGTGTTGGCGAGAGCACGATACTTAGATTCAGTGTTGGAATGAGAAACAGTGTGTTGATTTTTGGCACTCCAGGAAATAAGGCTCCCACTAAGAAAGACAGCATAATTATAAGTGGAACGTCGGGTTTCAATACAGCGACCCCAATCAGCATCAGAATAGCACAACTTCTCGAGAGAGTTGGTAGAGCGAAAAGAGAGACTAGAGTGCAAAGTGCCTCAAACGTATTAGAGAATCCGAGTAACTGTAGCAAAATGATCATCTTAAGGGTCCTAAAGATACTGACTAACCGTGTTGTCCGCAAAGGCCAAATCTGGACGAGTAAAAGTCATATACCGGAGAACCCTAACCAAAGAACAATAGAGTGCCAGGTGTTAAGGTGGAGCTGAGAAATGGGCACAAATAGAGTGGAAACTGGAGTGGCATCAGACATCACGACACGAATAAGAATATCACTGGTGTACTTGTAATGGCCAAGAAGAAGACCCGAAGGCGAGTGAAATTTCCAGGCCAATGAAGTAATGAGGATCACCCAAATCCTTAATGGCATACTCCTGATGCATACGGTCAATGAACTTCTGAAAAGAGTCAAAATCATTACCTATAAGAATGATGTCATCGACATAAACCAACAAGTAAAAAATAATGATCCTCGACGCAGTACACATAGAGAAGTGTCAGTCGAACTACACTGAAAATCGAGCTGAACTAAGTTGGTACTGAAACGCTGAAACCATGCCTGGGTGGCTTGCTTGAGACCATATATGACCTTCCAAAGGTGACAGACTAATCTGGTGAAGCGAGTTCTTGTAGATAACTGGTTGCGTCATATAAACTAGAGAATCGAGCACGCCATTGAGAAAGGCGTTCTTGGCATCCAACTTATGAAAAAGCCAGGAGCGCAGAGTGGCAATAGCAAGAATTTTCCGAACGGCAGAAGCTTTGACCACGGGGCTAAAGGTGTGATCAAAGTAAAAACTAGGGATCTAAGAAAAACCTTGTGCCATGAGACAGGCCTTATAGCAATCAATCGTGCCTTGAGGACGATAGTTTAGCCGATATACCCACTTGGAGCCAACAATATTGACATCCGATGGTCGTGGAACCAGATCCTAAGTGTGCAGTCCACAAAGAGCCTCAATCTCATCATCCATAGTTGAAACCCAAGATGGATCTTAAAGGGTCGAGCGATAATCTATAGGTTCTGTCTGGGCAAACAGGTCAGCAAGAAGACCATGAGCAACAATGTCAGAATAATCTATATGCTGAATAGCACCAATCACTGACAAAGTAGCCATTCGATGAGGACAAGGTCGACGAATCGGGTGAGCTAGCTAGAACATTGGGTGAGCTAGCCGGCAAACTGGGTGAGCTGGTTGATGGTGAGATAGGCATAGCAGGATGCGTCGGAGTAGCCATGTGATGGTCTGAATCAGGAAAGCAGGTAGAATAGGGTGTCGTAATCGATGATGACGATAGCATCGATAATCCAGGATGGTTGGCAACCGAAGTGAAAAGACGAGAATGAGGAGATGTCGCCATGGAAGAAGTAGGAATATCAACTGATGCATCAGTAGGATCCAAAAAAGTAAAGACATTCAGAGAGAACGGGGATACTAGAGTAGAACACTTAGCGTAAGAGAAGGAAGTGTCGTCAAATCGAGCATGTCTGATAACATTTTTTCCACAAGTAAGATCCAAACATTGATTCCCTTATACTAGAAGTTTTATCCACTAAAGACACAAGGCAAATTGCGAGAAGCGAGTTTGTGAGCTGCATACGAACGAAGATAAGGGTACACACGACAACCAAATACATGGAAGTTTGTGTATATGGTAACTCGGCCATTTATAACTTCATATGATGAACATCCTCCAAGAATAAGAATGGGCAGCCGATTGATGGTATAAGCGGTTGTAGCAAAGGCATGAGGCCAGTATGAGAGAGGGATATGAGAGTGGTATAACATAGAAAGGCTAATTTCATCAATGGAGCGGTGTTTATGCTTAGCCCAACTATTTTGCTCAGGAGTATACGGGTGGGAGTTCGTCTTCGTACCTCTCAAAAATACTATTTTAAAGCCCAATATTCTTACTAAATACAACTAAGTAGATAGTTGGCAAGTCGGGGTCGTCCACAGAGAAGAGGAATATTCCTAAGAGTTTACACATACAAGGGTGAATATAAGCCTAGATATAGA